>JABFPN010004551.1:0-14904 GCA_022817305.1 Leptoteleia sp. ZL-2020
TACTTAACGTTTGATTTTGAATGGCCATTAAACTTCTACGGATCTGTATCTAAGAGCGGGCACTCGTCAACGTTCATATCATGTTGAAAGCACCGGTTCTCGTCCGATCACCGAAGTTAAGCAACATTGAGCGTGGTCAGTACTTGGATGGGTGACCGCTTGGGAACACCACGTGACGTTGACTTTCTTCTTCTTTTTTTGCTATTTTCATTTTTATTTATTTATTTTTAAAAATATTTTAGTCGTATTATGAAATTATTTTGACAACTTGCAACCATTTTATTTTGAAGCAAAGTATTTTATCTTAATTAAAATGTTTTTGATTTTGATGTTGGTGCATGAAATTGCATATCGACCAGTAATTATTATATCAAATTGCATACATCTTATTAACGAATGATGTCAATTAATTCATTAGCAAATGAAAATGGCAACAAACATCATAACAATCCTTTCTTCTGTTTTGTTTTTAATGTTAAACTTGTTTTAATTCAGTATGTATTAACATAGCAGTAATAACAATGACTGTATTGATATATATATATATATTAATCGTTAACATATTTTTTTATTACTTTTAAGCTAGATTATATAATAATGCTTTAATTACCAGTGGCAACGTCAGTCACTTTGATTCCTTCACTTTCCTCCGAGATCGTAGGCGTGGTAAACTTCGCTAATTCGTCATCTTTACCGTTCAAAGTTTCTACAATTAATTTCACTGTTGGCTTCGCAGTTTGATCTTTTGTATCCTTGTACTTATCCTTTGTTGTATTCGTGGAATTAACATTAATATGTGTATTTGCAATGGAGGTTTGAATAATCTTCTTAGGTAGCGCCAATATAGTGTTGGCAAAATAAGTTTGATTAATTAATGCAGCCGTTGAGAATGAAGTTATTATTATGAGCATAACGACAACTATTGAATATTTCGTCACCGGTACAGTTTTTGGTGATTCTGTCTGTACAACAAATGACGGTACGTCGGTTTGGGGCAAAATTGTGTACTGCAAACTAGCATCCCCTTTTCTCACTGTTTTGTACATTTTGTATACCTGTCGTTGAACAAAATGTATATTAATAATTCATATAAAATCTTGGCCGTGTATGCTTTCAATAATTTCCTCGTATTGAAACCAGTTATTACGATATATCAACCATATATGTCCGTGTATGACCATATATAAAAATAAGAAGAACCATATATGTGTTAAGAAAAGACATATATGTCCATATATGTTTCAGTTTTACTGGAATATTTAATATCTTATCTATTCGTTTTCAATATATGACTTTAAAAGGTAATTGGTTGATAAATAATTAGTTTCCAAGCTTAGTTATTAAATAGATATTTTTTTTTAATTCTAAAAAAGACGAACTCACTTTTAATAATAATATTGTTCACTAATCAGCCATTAAACTGCCACCAACGATTCAGTCCAGTTACTATTCATGATCAATATTCACGATTAATTTTTAAGTTAAAACAAATTCTTGGATCCAATTGAATCGATGAAATTGCAATTTCACAAAAAGTTATATCGAGGAACCAACAAAATAAGGTTAATACTCGCGAGTGGTGCAATTTAGCGAGACATTTCGAAAATGATTTTACTCAAATAATTGCCAATTCGTTTCACAATAACAGCGTGGATTTTGGACAAGATGAAAAGTTAATCTTGTCGGGAGAAAAGAGGCGTTGCAGGGGCACTTTATATATTCGCGTGAAAAATTGGTTTTCTGCTAACGGAGAAGTCGCACGGAACGTCGTCTAGGTAAGCTTTTGCTTCGGCTGAATACGCGCAGATGCATCCTAAAATCGAACGCGCACGCGCTTAGATGGTGGATCCTTAATAAGGATACGAATCCGGGAAAGAATATTAAGTTCAAGGCCGGCGATCGTTTAATTATTGTATATATCAATTAAGCGTTATATTAACCATTGATATAAGAGAATCATGATATTTATACAATTCATTTAATTGCGAATTGTTTTGGTTTGGAATTGATTTTAATTTTTATCTTTAAATTGGATATGTATAACAGGTGTTAACTATCCTTTACCACTAAAATATGTGGTAAAATATAACATTTTTTGTATGAAAAATAACTTTTATTTGATAACAAAAGTAACAATTAATATTAATTTTTAGAAAATTAATTTATTATACAAAATATTCTTCTTAGCAGAATTTGTCATATAATAATAAGTATTACTAACTCAGTTTTTTAAAGAAAAGTTCATATTAGTAAACTAGGGAGGAAAACTAGAAAAAATCCTGGAATTACCTGGAAACCTTGTTAGGAATCTAGCACTTTTTTGGGTGTAAGAAAAACTTACCTTAGATAGTAGCTAGTTTTTTAACTGGATTGCAAAATTATATTGCCTTTGTTAGTATAATTTTTTACAATTTTTTAACAATGACAATGATCATAATTCTTTAATCAGATGTGTAATATAAATTGTAACTCACATGAATATAAAAGGATAGTTTTATTGAAATTGTTGAACTTCTAATGCTTAATATTGTCTAAAAGAGCTTTTTTAATTAATCTGTCAGAAATATTGAAAGTATCTTTTTACAGTCTTTTAAGAATTTTACAGTGATTAAAGAATATTGAATATTTTATACACTTTTTGGAGCCTCACTTTTCAATGTTCTATAAATTATTTACAGATCAATAATTAATATCACACTTATTCAATAAACAACTATGTAAAAGAATTGTTTGTGAACTTTAAAGTTACACTTTAATTAGTTGTTATAATAATTTGAAATTTTATAAATTTATTGCATCGTTGGCATGGTAGTCGAAGAATCAATTTCCGTAGCATCCGCTGCTCTCCAAAGCTGCGTGATAGTTTTTGTTTGAGTGTGGAAATTTATAGCCTGAAAAATATTAAATTTCTTACAAGTTTGTCCCAGATAAAATTTCATTTTGAGTAAACTGGTTGAAAAATAGGAAAAATTTCAGTTAGGATACTGAACTTAGTTCCCCTTACATGTTTGCCATAAAAATGGCTGTCTCCTAAGAACGACCCTTTGTTTCCGGTAAAACTGAACATTGGTAACGGTACAGGAATCGGAACGTTTATGCCTATTTGGCCGGCTTCAACTTTATTAATGAAGTGCCTCGCAGAAGCTCCATTGCTAGTGAAGACTGCCGTACCATTTCCATAAGGGTTCTTGTTAATGATATCAATAGCTTCGTCAAATGAATTGGCATCAATGCAAACCAATACCGGGCCAAAAATTTCTTCTATGTAACACTTCATCGACGGCTGTAAACAATAAATAATTGTAATAACTTTGCTTTAAAATCTTACCACAAAATATATATTATTACTCATTTTAAATGTTAAACAAATTCATTTTTATGAAAATATATAATAATATTTATTACTTAGTTTGATTTATATAATATATAAATATACATATATATAATAATTTCATTAAAATATATAAAATAAAATTTAAATATTTTTAATATAATTTTTAGTCTTGAACGCGTAAAAAATTTAACTTACTTTTCAATTTGAAATAAATTTTACATTATTTTACCGCATACCTTTACGGAAGACAGTACAGTCGGTCCAACGAAATTCCCTTTGGGATATTCCGCCACCGTAATACCACGTCCATCCAATGCCAACCTTGCCCCTTCTTTAACGCCAGATTCCACCAGTTCGCAAATCTTTTGCTTGGACTGTGGGGAAATTACCGGTCCCAGGTCGGTACCGGGGACGTGACCCGCATTAACTTTCAGCCTCTTCGCAGCTTCCACCAATTCTGGGATCCACTCCCTGGACTTGCCCACGAAAATGGCAACGGACAGTGCCATGCACCTTTGTCCGGCGGCGCCGAATGCCGCGCCAACAATTTGTGATATTGTTTTGTTCTTGTTGGCGTCCGGTAGTACAATGCAATGGTTCTTCGCGCCCATATTCGATTGCACCCTTTTCCCATGGGCGCTGGCTTGTTTGTAAATATATTTACCCTAAATAAGAATCGCAATTTAGTTGCTTGTTTAATCCGAGTTAATTAAACACGATCGAAACCATGACCCTATCCCTAGTAAGAATTGTCATGGTTTACCCGGATTAAAATCCGGGCCCCATCAAGGCAAGATATGTCAATGATTATTTGCATGACAATGATTACCTATGCGGTTTTGCCTATCTGGGCATTTACCTACCTAGGGCCCGGATTTTACCCGGATTCAATTCTTACTAGGGTAGTAACAATGAAACATATATGGTCCATATATGGTCCTGGGTTTTCACATCGTAGATTATTTTAACGGTATCTTACGGCTTGATCCGATCCAACGAAGGAAACTGCTTTAATATCCGGATGTTCGCAGATAAAATCGACAGCACGGTGCTGTCCGTGAATGATATTCAATAGTCCGGGTGGTGCCCCGGCTTTCGTGAATAAATCGGCCAGGATCATCGACGCGCCGGGAACCCTTTCGGATGGTTTTAATATGGCAGCGTTTCCGCAAGCCACGGAAATCGGGAAGGACCAAAGTGGGATCATTGCGGGAAAGTTGAACGGACAAATTGAACCGGTGACTCCCAGAGGGACTTTGTACGATATAGTGTCCATGTCCGTGGCGATGTTGTTCATAGATTCTCCCAAAAGTAGGGTGGGTATTGTTGTACACGCGTCGACGACCTCTATAGACAAATTGAATAAGTTGTTTATCAATGAATTCCGAGGAATAAGCCTGATTCAAGTTTAGAAAAAGGGAGATTTCACTTACGAAGACCCCTGAGAACGTCTCCTTCGGCATCCGCCATTGTCTTTCCGTTTTCCTTTACGATGTTTGCTGCGATTTCTTTCTATTTAAATGTACATCATTACTACCCGTGAATTGTTTATCTTTCAATATATATTCTCTAGTAAAAATGAAATGTATATGGTCTATATATGATCCATATATGTCTTAACAATTTCATGTAAGGAAATAACAAAGAATCATGTATGGACACATGTTTTTCCTTAATCTATATACGTCCATATATGATCGATATATGGCAATAATTGATGATATAATCGACCATATATGGCCAAATGTGGATTAAGGAAAAACATATATGTCCATATATGAAATTGTTAAGACATATATGGATCATACATGGACCATATATGTTTCACTTTTACTAGGGTTGCTGTAGATATTGTGAATTTCTTACGGAATGCTCTCGAATTAGCGCTTGGTACTTGAGAAATAACATTTGTCTCGTTAGAACGCTGGTTTGTTTCCAGCTGATTTGAGCTTCTTTGGCACTTTCTATAGCTAGGTTCATTTCTTCTTTGGTGCACTTTGGAGTTCGGCATAGTAATTCATTTGTTGCCGGGTCATGTACATCCGTGAACTCGTTTGCTTTTGAATCTGAAAAGTTATTCCTTTCAATTAATTGCAATTTATTTTTTATAGAAAGCTTACTGTTAAATTGATATTGATCTTTACCAACAAACTCTCCGTTTATGAACATTTTTACAGCTGGAACGCTGGAACTGTAAGACCTTGCGGTAAATTTGGCCTAAAAACATTTTAAATTGAAATTTAAACGATGTCTTTCTTTTTACTACTAATTTTTACTATTATTTAATACTATTATTATAAGAATTAAAGAAAATTCTTTTATTCGGGGTTTTTTAATTCACAAAAAATGAATCTCTTGTCGGTAACATTCAGCATCAGGTCTTGGTTTTTTTTACACATATATTAAACGCAAGTTGTTTGTTGATCAGTGTTAACCAGATTAATCAAACAATGATAATCTTCATTACGTAACTGTTATATTTGCAATTTTTTTGTAACGAACAACAAGAATCATACGAAAACAAAATCTCCTCGTATGAATAAATAATTATTCTATTTGCGACGGCATTTGTTCAGATTATTTTATTACATATTCACATTTATTGTTGACTTCCTTACATTATCAAAGTTGAAATTATTCGCAATAGCGAGGAACGATTACGAGTGCAAATTTAAATTCCATTATAAAGTAATAATAACAAAGTATACAGTTATCAAATTCAAGAAGAAAAAAATATTTCTAACAATTTCCCTTTTTCCCCATAAAATTTGTCCCCTTTGAAATTGCCAACAAAACTCGTCTTTGCGTTAATTTATTTAATAAATTTAATTTGTTTACAATAACATTTTTCACTTATCAATGAAACAGAAATTACATTTTTCAATGATTTAAAAATACAAATGTTTCTAATTTATATAAGTGGAATTAATACGTTATTCGTTAAAAATATATTGCTCCGTTAAGGTGACCAAAAAAACCGTCTTTTCATTTGAAAGTTGCATCGCGTTATCACTTATCGTATGGCTCATTAGAAATCGATTTTTCGCGCTAAAGGAAACGTAGAATTGCACAAGTTCTGCATTCGTCCACTAGATGGGTTTGCACTTCCTGTCGATTGGCTTACTCGCGGACAATCGCAATCTTACCTCGCATCTCGCTATTTTCATCAAAAGAGCCATGTTTGACAGTCAGGCTGGCGCACAGGTCACTCGAGGAACTGTCAGAAGCTCGTCCCGTGTTGCTCGTCCGACAAAATTATGACCTTGCATTTAATCGGATAGCTCAATGTTTTTGAACGAGAGATCGATGTTTTTGAATCGGTTACTATTGGCTTACGGTGTTTACAAGTTTTTTGAAACTTTTGATCGTGGTTGAGGGAACGGAAAACTGAGGATCAAATTTCAGAAATTGCTAATATCATAATAAAATATAAAATAATAATTTAAAAGTAGACTTTTTTTTACAATTAAACTCTAGTAAAAATGAAACATGTATGGTCTATATATGTTTTAACAATTGCATATAAGGAAATAATAAATTCATGTATGGACAAATATGTTTTTCTTTAATTTAATCCATATATGACCATATGGCTAGAATATTATATCAATTATTGTTATATATTGACCATATATGAATCAAGGAAAAATATTCAAAATCAATTTAAAATTATATAAAAACTTCAAATGTTTTCATTTTCGCGTTTTAACTTTCAGAAGAATATACGAATCACGAACGTATTCAACAAACTTCGTAATTTATCAAGATAATTGTATTAAAATTATATAACTGAAAGATAAATATGTTCCGTTAAAAATATCGAAACTTGACGTATTAAATAAATCTAAATGCTTATTTATTTTAAAATTAATGCCGAAATTACTTTAACGGCGATAGTAAGTGATTTTTTTTCTTTTTTGAAAAACAATCTAAAGATTTGAGTCAGATAATACAGCACTTTTGATAAGATTTCACATTGACGTCACTAAAAGATGTTTTCAAATTTAGTAATAATATTGGCAACTAAAATTGCTGATATCAAATGAACTTTTATACTATTTGAAAATAATTTTAGATATTAATAGATCTTATAAATTAATTGACTATTCATTTAAATGCTTCGCTACTTGTATCTTCATTACGAGGTCTTTGATAAATGAACTCCGGGAGATACCGCTAGATGGAGTCCGTGGTACTATTTTGAAATAATTTCGATTTTCACTGCAGATTACAATAATGTTTAATATTTAAAGTTATTTTAATGATTACATTTAATAATTACATCTAATAGTTTATTTATCGTGCATTTAAATTAAATATGCAAATGAATTAGCTTTGGAGAGCTTGTAAGTAGTTAATATACAAATTGATAGATGTCACTATTTGGTCTATGTATTGAAACTTGATTATTATATTATTTCTAACTTTGTATATATGTTTATAAATAGTTATTAAGTGAGCTCATTAAATAACAAAAGCCGATAAGTCTGTTTTAACAGGAATCGTCTCTCAAATTAAACTGCAGTACCTTTAACATTTTCAAAAACAATATGAAACTATTAAATTAGATGCTGTGCGATAAATTTGCACAGTTTGTACAAAATTAAATAATATTAATTAGTCTAAGAAATAGTTAATTAGTCTAAGAAATAGTTTAAACTTCTTTTTCATTAAATCGAAATTTACATGAAAAACCTTTAAGACTAATTAACATTTACTTTTATATATTTATTTATTTTCATTTATTATTACATTTAATCACTTGCACCGCCAAATTGAACAATACGCTCAAGAGTTCTGGAAGAAAACGGCACCGTACGTTCCCATTGCTCTTTCTTAAATGTCACAGAAGGAGACCTAAGCCCTGTGTCAAATGTCACAGCGCATATGTGCCGCATACGACATTTGAATACGTATATAAATTTTTTTAAACTCCATCTTATAAGAAAGGATTTTATTATATAATTTCTCATAACCGTCACGCACAATTTATCGAACATCTTTTTTTTTTCCCTCCATCTGAAAAGAAAAAGAAAATGTCATTACCAAGCTGTTTACATTTAGCGATGTCCCTATCGAATTTCGATACAGCGCTTTATGTAATTTAATTTCAAAAATATTTAAATTTATTCACCGATTATATTAATCCGGATAACTCCGACTTAAAAGCCAACGAAAAGTTTCCAAAGTCGCGCCGGTTTTACGGAACATTCGTCGATCGGAAACACTGAGAAAAATATGGCAGAAAAAATTAACCGTGTTTCAGTAAAAATTACGGTTTATTGAAAGGAAGAATTTTTGTTTCATTTATAAATATAACATATAAAACTAATTTCTTTGCTTTTAAAAACCATTCTAACAGCAAAGAATATTTTTGGTACATTCTGAAAAATATTCTGAATATACCAAGGAAACATTCTAATGTACGGCTCCAGGAATATTTCTGGCATATTCTTGAGTGATTTGTGTTTTTTTTTAATACAAAAATGTACCATAAATATTTCTGTAGAGGACATGGGAATATTTTTGGAATATTCTGGAATATTTCTTGCTATTAGGGCAGTAATTATTACTGAAAGACATCTGAAACACAGTTAAAAACATTTTTTTCTCAATGTATTACTCCAAATAAAGTTCTTAATCTCAACAAGAATGGAAAATGTTTCAAATAACATCAAATTTGCAATTACAAATACGCCTTCGTTATTTTTAAACAATCGCACGGTTCAATTGTAATTCGCAAGTTGCAATTTATTAATTATCACCGCGTCCGTTTGTCGCGAATCGTGCAATAAAATGTTTTTTTGCCATTTTGATTTCCATAAAAGACTTTTTGCAGTCAGCGTCGGATTAAGCTTATCGCAATCTTCCGGTAATTTGAACGAAACGGTTGAAACTGCCGCGCGACCCGGCAACTGCAACGGCCGAACAATAAAACATTATTTTTCAATCGCACCGAATGACAAGTGATTAATGGCCGGATTATGTACTATAGATCGGTGTCTCGCGGTTCGAGTCTTTGACCCCTTTGATTGGAAACTCATTCAAACGAGCAGGCGCGATATATCGAGTGCCAGTTACGAAGATAAAGTAAACCGCGATTTATTCCGCGTGTTCCAAATGGCTCGATTCTTTGCGGGACCCCCCTCCTGCCCCTCTCACGCCCCTCCCCCCCCACCCCCGCCTTTCCTCCTCGTCTGTTCCCCTCTCGCTCTTTCGCCGGCGCACCGCTCTCTCCTTCCCTCTTAAGGATCTCATGTTCGGCATAATCTGACTCGTTACCGTTCGCGGCCCGTAACGAGACACCGCTTGAAAACGAATACCCATTTTATTCATTACTTTTGCCATTATTATTTTATTATAATCATTCAATTGAAAATGCACCGCCGGACCATCCGGGGAGCGCTTCGCCGCGCAAATTCAGTCGCTTCAAGTCGATGGGAAAATTAAAAAGTGACCGCAATTAAATGCCATTAAGTTGTGGCCAACTTTAGTAAAGGGTTAAAAATAGAACTGAATTTTATGTAAGGGGCGAAGAAAGAAGTTAAATGGAACGTTATTTTAGGGTAACACGTGTGCGCACTGGGAGAAAGGAATATTAATTTTTAATAAAATGTTTACTGGTTTGGCGTTACCTTAGTAAAAATGAAACATATATAGTCTATATATGGTCCAGATGAGTTTTAAGAATTTCATATAGGGAAATAAAATGTTCGTATATGGACATATATGTTTTTCCTTAATCCATACACTGAGAAAAATATGACATAAAATATTACTGTTTTCAATTTTTATTAAAAGACGTCATGTGACTGAAATACTGTTGAAAACAGTAATTTTTTCTGTCATATTTTTCTCAGTATATATGGCTATATATGGTCGATATATGGCAATAATTGATTTCCATATAAGGAAATTATATAATAAAAAATAATATCAATTATTGCCATATATCGATACATGTCCATACATGAAATTGTTAAAGCATATATGGACCATATATAGACCGTTATTAAGTACAATTCAAGTATGAGATTATAAATAACAGTGTATTTATATGATGTAATTTTTAATTCCGGCGTGCTGATAAGTGTGCTTGCAAAAATAGATTTTATCAGCGCTGGATTCGGCGCTTATTAATTCTCGGAATTTTTCCAAGAGTACTTGGGCTAATAAATGATTTCATTAGAAATAATCCGTCAACGCCAGGGACGGGGAAGGGGTGGGGGGGGGGGAGGGATAAGAAACTAAACTGCGAAAGTTAAAAGGGTAACTGCTTTTATTAGAAAATCAGTCATCGGTCAATTCACGTATGAAGAGACTATTGACTAGATATGCAGGCCTGTAAACCTATGCAAGGTTATGTGCGAGAAAAAAAGGGTCTGTGTACGCTTATTACGCTCATTGAACTTAATTCAATGAAAGTTTAATCATGTTGACCAATTTACTGTTTATTACTGTACACGGTGCAAAAAATGATGGGCACATTTACGGTTAATATGTATTCCCAGGGTATGATTCAAATTATTGGGTCATTATTTTCAATGGTAAAAAGGTAAATGATGTTACAAAAAATTATATATTTATTGTAACAAAATAAATGTTATAACAAATATAATTTCTTACAAAGAGTTGTTTCGAAGTTAAAGAAAGCCTTTAATGTACATTTTATATTTAAAGTTTAACATTTTTAATTTTACTTTTCTTTTCTTTTGGTTGAAGAAAATAATTATCGAATATTTTTGTCGGTTAGATTCAATGTTAGACTTCCTCTCTCGCAGTGTATATTACTATTAAAAAATTTTCTTTGAAATACTACATGTACTTATGCCTTCAAATTCAAATAGAAAATTTATTTGATTGTTGAAAAGAAAAATTGAATGATTAATGTACCTTTTGATTACGCCGAAAAGAATTTAATTTCAATTACAAATATAATACGTACCTGGAGTTGATATCTTCTACAAATTTCTGCTTATCAACGCATTTCTCCCTCGGTAGTAACTGTGCGCTGTCTTGGCGTCTCAAGATTGTGCTATCGTTTCAGCCGAAGTGGTATCATAACGTGCTGTTATTTTGCTTTATTTTGCGTTTCTTTTTCTTCCTTTCGTGTTTTTATTTAACAAACCGTACTCGACACTTTGAGCGCTGGAGCCGCTGGTATGCGATTTTTGTAGCGATGAAGTAACGAGTATCAAAATTTCAATGAGAAATCGTTCACAATGCATAATAAACCGACTCGCGATTTCAACGTGAGTAAGAAACGACGCACGCTCGTTTTTGTCCGTTTCAAATTGAACGAATCGTACGAAACGAATTTTAATTATTATTTTTAACTAGAACAAAAAAAACTGGGTTATTGTAAACGCTCGTTGCAAAACTGTTGCCACCTATTTATGCACTGTTATTTTAAAATATTGTTGAAATATCGCAACGATGCGATTTCAAACGATATTGTAATTAAATTAAAGTATATATTAAAAATGGAATAGAAGTGAAAAGTGAAATGTATTGAAAAGACAAGATAAAAACAAACTATGTGATGAATGAAACGTTTTTAATATTGTATATATACAAAAGTAATGTTTGCAAACATTTGGAAGGTTAAATTATTGAAACAAAAGCAATAATATTGTTTGTTTACGTCCAAAGGGCATAAAAATGGACGTAAATATAGAACAAAAAAAAAGTATGTTCACATTTTGTATTTTGAAAACGTCTCGTTTTTCAATCCTATAAACTAACTTTGCTCTTTTTGTATTTACATCCATTCTTAAGTCCTTTGGATGTAAATAAACAATATTATTGTTTTTGTTTCGTCAGTTTGACCTTCTAAATATTTGCAAACATTGTTTTTTTATGTGCTTACCCATGTAGAAAAAGATGTCGTTTGCCGTCAATCGGCTATCGATCGGCATGAAACACCAAATGAGCATGGGCCATCATCGTCTATCCATCGGGCCGTTGATGTGCCGATCAACAGCTAAAGACGATCGGCCGATGATCGGCACGTCAATGGCCCGATGGATAGCCGATGACGGCCCATGCACATTTGGTGTTTCATGCCGATCGACGGCACCAAGCTTGGGCCATGCTTGGCCCGATCGTTTTTTTCTACATGGGTACAGTTAAAAACGCTTCGTTAGTTTGAGTTGCATAAAAATGGAACGAAAATCCCGCGGTATATTTCATCCTCGTCGCGAATTTCTGTAATTATGAAAACAATTATTTGGATGTGAATAAAAAAAAAAAAAAAAACGTGCGCGGTCTGAAATGTCAGACATTACATTACACATTTTTTCATTATGATTCTCGCATAAAAGCGACGCTCGGTGCGCGGAATAAACGAATTGCTTATTATTCTTCTCCATCAATCACGTGTACGATAATTTTCCGGTATTTCTCTTTTTTTTTTCTCTCTCTCTCTCTCTCTCTCCTTTTTTCCTTTTTTTCTACAATGAATCTTGCGTCGCTGTTAAGCCGCGCGTTTTGATTCATCGCAACCAGCTGACTTTGACCTTGGCTGGCGCTAATTGAGGCTAAAAATGAAGGTGCCGATGTTGAAAAGCGAAAGCAAGCTCGATGTAAAATCGCGAATCGATGATGATTCCGAGAAAAAGTGCACATTACGGGATGCATTAAATTGGTCTTTATCGTCGACGCTCGTTACGGGGATCGTCGGGAAAAAACACGTGATTTCGCATGCCTTTCTTTCTTATTAAAAAAAAGGGGGGGGGGGAAAGAAAGAAAGAAAAAGACTTACGACGCGAAAAGAAATCGAGTAATAATCAGCCGTGCGTGAAAATATGTCCCATTTTTCTTTCCTCCGAAAAGAAAGGAAAATTGATTGACGAGTGTCGAGCATCGTGGCGTCGCGCGCCGAATTGCGAACGACCGTCTTCGTTACATAAAATATTGATTAATCATGAAAATCCTTGTAATATAAATCGCTGTAATAAATCGAGGGTAATCAGCAAGATTATCTGATATTAGAAGCTATTTTAAAAGATGAATTAATTATACGTTGTTTTTTCTCTGAAATTATATTATTATTTTTGAAACTTTTCGCGGCAATGAAAGTAAAATTGAACAAAGTAAAAAGGTCGAAACTGTAATGTTCAATTAAAAATCAATTAGTGCCATGTATCGACCATATATTTGATGAAATTTATTTCAATACTTTCTTTGTCCACAATTTACCATTTGGTAAAATTTCATCATTCCAATTTACAGGTTTTCATAATATTTGCAAAAATTTAAACGCCACGTTTTGCGGCGTGTTGCGAAAATTTAATTACATTCGCAACGTAGTTAAAAAAAAGGAAAAAAAATGTTATTAATTTGCTCCGAAGATTCGTGCATTATTTTCAATATATTTATCTCCGCGCGTCGAATGCCTTTGTTAATTTATTCGCATTTTGAATGGAGATTGACAAGAAATACGATTACCGGCATATTTAGCAAAACAACAATCAGGCGATTACAAAAACGTGACATTGATTGCTCGATTCTTTTACAATCGCCTTATTTTACATTAAATGCTTAAGCGCATTTAGCAATTGTAAAGCAGTTTTTGCTCAGTCATCGGTGCACGTAACTATCGTACCATTTAATTGTTGCGTGCAAAAAAAAAACAGAAAAAAAAAAGAAAAAGAATTATAAAGAGTAATTGCAAGGAGTTTTGCCGCGGCTGAAAATTGGCGCGGGCTAAAAGCGATCGGGGTGGCCCCGGGGTATTTTGGATTTTTGCGCGCCCAACCGGCTCGTTTTCTAAAATGTCAATGCTTCGTAAATCGTAAGTTCGTTGCCTCGCATTTCCTAGCACGAAAAGTCGCGTAGAATTCGTTTCGTTGGCGAGCATCCAAATCTAAAATGAACCAAATGTCGAGTTTTCTCCAGCAGATACTATTATAGCCGTGGCACGCGAGACAATTATGTTTTCATTTTCTTCTCGCTTACAAGCCGTTCAATATTGTCATTTTTGACGCTTCTTGCAAATATTTCGCAAAAGTCAAATACTACTTTCGCTCTCGAACTATTTATAATCATCCTTAATGCTTATATTTCAACGGTAATGTTGGGAAAGGGAGGGGGGGAGCGACACATTTTTACACAAATGTAATTTGCAATATTTGACGTTTTTGCTATGCAAAAAATATTACAGAATAGAATGTAGCGTTCGAAATTATTGATAATGCTTTGATCAGCTGTTTCGTCATGTTTGATAGTTACACTGAGAAAAAAGTTTTAATAAAAATTACTAAACCTTCTGATGTTGGAGGGATATATCTTCTATGATGTTTACAATAACTATACCAACATAATAATATTTTTTATATGGTATAGTTACATTTTTTACATGACCTTGTAAAGTTGCTGCGATTCATGGTAATTCTTACCATACTGAATATAAAATTTTACCACAATGATATGGTAAGATAGCTACACTGAGAAAAATAAAATAATAAGAGTTACTATACTTTCTGGCATTCTGAGACTCTATGCTCCAATGTTAAGAACTCTGCCAGACAGTCTGGTAAATGGTGTCACTTTTTCAAGTATCAATTATC
>JABFPN010004552.1:0-14898 GCA_022817305.1 Leptoteleia sp. ZL-2020
CCATCCACCCCCCCCCCCCCGACCCCTCTCCCGCCCACTTGCCGCAGACTCCCTTTGTGCTCTTGCCTTTGCGCTCCATTCGCATCTTTTCGCGAACGCGCTTTTGTTTTACGACAGATGTTACGTTTGATTTCCGTGTCTCCGGGTGCCGCGCGCCAGCCGATGCTCAATTTCTCGCGGAAACTGTCACCTCTCGCCCGCGAGCCTCGCTTTTCGATCGTAATTTGAAGTTGGAATTGTCGTCATAGATCGGCCAGAATATGACCCGTTTTGCTTTCGTGCGCGGTCGGTAAAATTTAATACACAATTTTAGGGAACTGGTATTGCAAATTGTAATGGCATTTTGGAAATGTTTTTGCAAATTAATTATGATTTTCCAACATTAGCACGCTAGAAATTCTTATAAATGTAGTGGCACTAAAAATTGTATTTGATTTCAGTTAGCTAACATTATATAATGTTAATTTGGAATATATATATTTATATTTATTTATAAAAAAAAAAATTTATTTCATTAAAAGCTTTGTCGATGAAAATTAAGTTAAACTGATTGGAACACAATATGTTTTAAATATAAAGTACAATATTTGGTGTATATAGTGAACTTCATTTGTCGATAATCCACATCGTTCTATCGAGTATCGCGTGGCCAGAGGCTGTTTGTAAACATGACCGTGAAAGAGTGACCGAGGAGTACCATTGGTTGTTGAGGAGCACATTATTACTATATTTATCGTAGAAGAAAGTGTATAATCTAGCTAAATTTATGAAAAACCTTCTGCTAATAATCATCTTTGAAAAAGATATTTCAAAACTTTAATCTACGAAAAATTACCATTATAGACTGATTCCCCTATTAACAATATAGTAAGAAAAAATACATGCCGGTCTTACCTTAATTTAACGTTGATTAAATAATTGAAACTTTCAGTTATATTCAATAAATATGATTATATATCTGAAAATAAACATTTTGAGCACTTTATAAAAGTCAACGTTCAAATTGAATCGTTTATAATTTAAATTTCTTTAAAGCTTTGTCGTTACTTGTTTATTGTACTTTATTTATTTATATATATATATTTACTATATTTTATAACAAATTATGATTCTTAAAACGGAAAATCAATGCAAATTATTATTTTCCAGTATCATTTATTTCAAATGAAGCAATTTAGCTTAAAATGTATATATTTTCTTTGTACCAGAAGAAGAAAAAAAGTTGAGATAATATTTGCATAAAATAGTAACGGAATGAATGCTGTGAATTCAGATTCAAAGTAAGAATTCCATTTAGAAGATAACATTCAATGTTGTAGGTAGGTCTGGATTTACCTAAATAAAACAACCCAAATACTAGAAAGGTGTTTGGTAAGTTCCGGCCAGATTAGTCGGAATTCACTTGACCTCAGTTTAGTTTTTACGCAAACCAACTTTACGAATTCCAGACCTGTAAATCTATTAAGGACCTTGAACTCAGATTACCTTTTACAGATAAATTAGAAACTGAACTCCTAACTTTTACCCGGAAGTACTTTAAATGATTATACTTTGACTGTGCTCAATCTTTGTTTTTTGTTTAACTTTTTTTTTATCTCGAACATTCCTCGCTCCGTCAACTTAAAACTAATACAAAATCTAATTAATTCACTTATTACTATAAATATTAATGTATTTTTTCGAAATACATTCCACATTTTGTAGTAAATTATGCGCGGTAAATAACGTGGAGTAAAATTTCTACAGCATTGTGTACCTTCGGTTAACCATTTTTCCATCCGGTATCGCAATTACATTTGCATCCAATAAAATAATCAATCAAAATAAAAAGAAATTGGCGCGCGAGGAAATAAAAGCAAAAATAATAACAACCATTTGAGCGGCGAACAAGCGCGGCTTGAATTCGAATTCTGCCTTGGAGCGCGTACAAATAAACTGAAGTCTTCATTAAAAAGAAGCTTATGGTAATGCGGCGAAGTTCGGTCGTTAAAATCGACGTCTGCAAAAATTTGAAATCGAATCGCGCGCAATGAATAGTAATGAACGATCGGTGACGATTTGATCAAGTCCGCCGTAACCCATCGTTATCGGCGCATTCGGTGCACGAAACGCGGTATGCTTAACGGCCATGTCTTTATTTGCCCGGATACAGGTTTCGGGCGGACGTCTCGATTGGTGATTCGCGTTATATTGCGGGCCGCTATCTAAATACCTTTTTAATTAACATTTCGTTTGCGTTTGCACTGCCGCCGAATTGAGGAATTTCGGTACCGGTTTTCACGATGTTTATCTAGCCGATAAAGGGTCGCGCGCGTTCCGCAAAATTAATCGCTTATTTAAATAAATAAGCGACAAATTAACACGCAGGGACAATTTTTGTTCGCGCCGCGATTAATTCTCAAGTGAATTGTGCGCTGTGAGAAAAGTTTGATAAAAATTAACGTAGAAATACCGTAAAGAATGACCGTGATATTCGAAGGAATGGGTAGTGTTATTGTTTACCTTTAGAAATTGGAATAATTTACCATAACTTTTAAGCGCTTGTCAATAGAAAGTTTATTTTTCGATACAAAACAGAAGTTACCGTGAAAGAAAGGAATACTCATTTGTTTAATAAAAAGTTAATTATTGTGACATTATACTTTTGCAGGATATCATTGCGTGGTATAATAAATAATTAAAATTTAGAAATTAGTTTGTCGACATTTTTATCTTTGCATTTTTTTTAATTCGACTCTGAACGGCGACATCTAGCGGGAAAAACATAAAGTAAAAAATGTATCACAAGTACAAGTTTTGATTGATAATATATATCTATTATAATAATATATAAATAATGTGCAATAGAATTAAACTTTTATCTACAAAAATAATAGCATTAGAAATTGTATTCTATTAAATAGAAAAATTGACCAAAGTTGTTTTTAGCAATAAAAGTTCTTCTTTTTTACTCTTTCTTTTCAATTTGCGAACCTTTTCCCAGCTACAACTGGGGCAGCGTCCATAAACAATATATCTCATTTACTGCGACGCCAAAAAAATCGGCTTGATATGTCTTAACAGACGAAATAATGTTTGAGATTTAAAAAGCCGTCGGTTTATCGTGCGGTTTACGACTTATCAATAGTTCGGTCTTATTATCGTGCAACGTAAATAAACTCCTTTGCTCTTTTCTCCCTTTTCTCGCGCAGCCGACGAAACGCAATAAACCGCCGCGCCGCTTAGCACGAGCGACGCGTCCGTCGACCGAAATAACGGCGCACCCCCTTCGCTTCTGAATTTAAAGTCTCGCCCCGCTCAGCGTTAAGTACGGAACGCCGTAAACACGTCGGGATAAAACACCGTGTTTATGCGAAGGCGTTACCATAAAGGTGGAGCAGCGACGCGCCTCTTGATAGAGACATGTTTTTAGGTATTACCCATCGCGGACAGGTACGGGCTCTTAGAACGTCGTTACGAGCGGCGCGGTTGAACACGTGGACCAATAACAAAGGTAAAATGAAATCCACGATCAAGTCGCAGAAAAATCGATCGATTAAGTGGAAAACGTTCGCATCCGATGTTGATGAGAGTACCAATTTTCTTTTAGATACAGTGAGGAAATTTTTGGTTGGAAAAATTACTGTAGTTTACAGCAAACTTGTCATATAGAGCTGACTTATGTTCTTTTATTATGTTAGGAAAAAGAATATTAAGATGATTAATAAAAATTAATGTTCCATTTTAGCAAAAAGTAGATCCAACGATTCTTTTATTTGTAGAATTCATTATATTAATTTTGGTGCAATTTTGTCCTCCGGATATTGCTAGGTGAACAATTATTTTTTTATATTGGAGCATAATAACTTGTACAGTTATCATAACCTATTTTAAACCTTATGTTAAGTACAGCAAAAAGGTATCATTTGTCCCCATTTTTAGATACAGCATAATAATTTTTATCCCAACTTTTTTCCCAGTGTAATTACTCGATTTATGAACACTGAAGTCAAAGTTTTCCTTTGATTATTTGTTAAATATTTATATTTATTAAAAAAAGTGATAAATTACACTTAGATTTTGCTTGAGTTTCTATTTTTTTATATATATATAAATGCAGATTTACATCGGGATCATTAGAATTAAAAAAAAATTATTGCAATATCGAAATGTTATTTTCTCCATTCTTATTCCTTATAATTATGGTAGACCGCACTTACTTCAGAGGTATACCGCATACACTGTAAATACCTTTTTGTTAAAATCAGAAAATTGTTCTAATAAAACACAACGGTGTAATAGGTAAATGATTGGACTCTAATCGGTATAATCAAATGTAAGTAATTTCATAAATATCGCGTTCTGTAGAAATGTTTCGTGTATGGAACAGTCGAGTACAGTCTACTTGTTATTATAATAACGAATGATTGTCGTAATTAAACATAGTTATCACACAATTATAAAAGTCGAGTTTTATCCGCCGGGGAAAGAGGAATACAATAACAAAAAATGTACGTCGTATTTTTCGCAATTTTATTGACACAATTATATTTAATTCAATTGAAAGTCACAGTTCAATTTTAAGATTGAAAAATTGAGTATTCAATACTTTAACAGTGAAAATTAAATATTACGTGAAGATAAATAAATTATGATTCTTTAACATTTCTGCTTGTTTAAGTTGGACATAAAGGTTGAGAAACATTCCCTTTTAAAGTCAAAGATTCGCATAAATAAATTTAAATCTCTTCCTATTCTTTTGCGGTCAACGTACAATAAATCATGCCCGACGATTTTAATTTTGTATAAATGAAAGAAGTTTTTGCCGTATAAAGAGGATTATTTCCATATAAAACGGGCAATATTTTTTGAAATCGCGCAGTATTTCCATTTCTTCGCGGCGCTTAAGAAAGTTAATTTCTATTCATCCCTATCACTTTCTATGTCTTCTATCCTCTGAAGATATTAGATCTGATATTATGTTGCGCGTGACATGCAATGTCGACTTGAATGCAATTGTGATGCATACAGCGAAGGATTATGAATCGTTGAAAATGTTCTTTTCCTTACGTGTAAATGCGAAGGTAACAGTTTTATATTAGTTACGGCTTTTTCCATACAAATTTTTTTTACACAGATAAATTAATATTAACATTTAAATATTAATATTTAATACGATGAAATGTAATAAATATATACATATGTGTGTTGTCTTATAATTTTGAGACGAAAATGATAATATTTGTTACTTGTATTACAAATATTATTGTATCCATACCAAATTTTAACACAATACACGTTAAAATATTTTCATTTGCTGTGTTAATTCGTGCTACCAATTTTGTCTCAGTAGATGTATCAATGGGTTATACCGAAGTCGAGTACATTTTCAGAAATGGCGCCGTCAAATAAGAATGACCATGGACAAATATGAGGACTTCTGCCGAGTCAAAATAGCAAGCGACCTTTGACACGCGCCGATCGCCGGTTTATGAATTTGATTGTGCTTCCACTAACGAAATTAATGATGAAGCGGAGTTGCGCATTTTCGATCAACCTTTCTCTCAATGCGCCGGGGTCCGGCTCTCACGTTTTTCTCGGCTTCGTTTTATTCGTTCTTGTCTATAAAGTCCAAAGGGGCTTATGAGAGGCGCGTTGTTGGCGCCCAAACAAGGTATGCTGGTAGGTACTGCCAACCTTCGCCTACCTGTTTGAGCGCCGCGAAACGTCTCTCTCGAGTCGGTCGACTCGAGGCGATGCAAGGCGACGGGCCGCGGAGGTCAGTCGTTTGTAAAGCCGGCGCGTAACCCGACCTGACTGCGGGTCGTAGCCTGCTGTTTTTATCTGGTTATATTTCAGGATGATTCCGCGTTTAACGTTTTGCTTTGCACGCCAAGTCCCACCTCACTTGACAACTTAACCCGCCGTACACCTCACTGCCGCGCGCATGCGCGACGCTCCAAAAATTGACAATCACGACGTTGCCACGTTCGGTCCTTCTTTTTTTCCCCCTCCATTTTTCTTCATTTTTTACTTTTTGTTTTTGCCGAAGTTCGCTTTTGAAGTATAAAATAATGCTCGGCAATGTGACAAGAAGTACCACAGTTCTGATGATTGGTACTTGAAAAAGTGACACCGTTTACCAGAGTTTCTGTTAATGTTCTTAACATTGGAACTTACGGTCTCAGAATGCCAGAAAATTTTCATTGTTTTATTCTTCATGGTGTACTTTGTCAATGTCGTTTTTCGATCGACAATTTTCCGATGAAAAACTTGTCGTTTCGGTAAACTTGATACCCCACTTTTCCTAATTAGAATAAAAAAAGTGAGACCGGAAAAGTCGCGTTTTAAGGGATGGGCAATTTATCGGTCGAGGAAGTTATAAATCCACGAGAAACAATCGTTTAGCCTGACCCGATAAAACGAAACACAATCAAATAAACCAACTGTAATTGGAATATTGATTGATTGGAAGAGAATTTGAATTATTCGATGCGTTCCATATTCTTGTTTCCATGTTGTTATTCTAGTTTTAATGGCAGGTACGTCAGCATCTGATTTATATTCCATTAAGATTTGATGTTCGTTAGTCGGATCCACGTAGATTCGATGTTAGATCAATCGAAAAGTTGTGATTTGAATTTCACATTAGCCGATCGAACTTACCTTCATACTAGATGTATGTTATATTTATTATTGATTAATAAAAAATGTCGTTGAACGTACTGCTTCATTTTTGCCGAGTTTAAGAAATTATCAGCATGCTTAATTTCATACATATCTATAAAAATATGATAATTTGTAATAAAAATTGTTTGTTATCATACCACTGTAGGTATTGTTTATTTTTATTACATTACTTTCATAATTATAATTATAATTCAAATGAATGTTTATTCCAATTCCAATTTATTTATAAACTATTTATATTAGAAGAATCCTTCGAATTTGCTTATGGAATCGGAGTAAATCCAATGCAAATTCGATTTAATATTCTCGGCATAATTTACCTAGATTCAATAATGGAGAACGGTAAATTGTGCCTTGAACGCTTTGGAAAAAGCGAATTACAATTTCATTATAAATTAGCGATTTAAAAGAGCCTTTTAATCAAGTGTCACTTTTCTTTCTGTTTCAGGTGAGTTATCGGGTAGGGAAAAATGGAAACGCACCGCGAACTTATAGGTATGATTGTTCTCAAATGAATAGAAAAGCGATTGATCGATCGGCCATTTGTTGTGGTGGTTACACGCAGCCCATTTCTCCCGGCAATTTCAAAACAATGAAATTGAATTCTTACAAGGCGAGAATTCATCGCGATCGCTCCGCGGCCGCTGCATCTTTCCTATCGTTAATTTCCGAGCGCTCGATCGTCCGATCTATCTCGCTTCTTGACGAGGCAATCAGACGGGCTAAAAAGCGGCGATAACACCGGCGAGATGCGATCGATTAGATCCTCGCGGCAATCGTTACGTGTCGCGATACAAGTAGACCGGTGTGAAATTACAACAATCAGTTTCTGAAATCTCGCGGTAACTTTTTTAATGCACCTTGTCAGTCAGCCGAGCAGCCGCACGGCGTCGGGGTGATTTGTCAAACGTTACGCTGCAATCGGATTTTCCATTTCGTAAACGGCAATCGCTCGTTTAGCACGAAATTATATCGGCCGATTGTTTGTTTTATTTGAATTATTTCGCATTCAAGATATTCCTCGGGATACGCGTCGGATCATTCGCGTATGGTATTCTTATCTGGTAGATGCACTTTGCATGAAATCAACTATTATTTTGCATATCCTTATAAGTTCACGATAATATACGGTTTGATTTTGATATAAAGATCTAGGGAATCTTATTAAAGTGTAGTTAAAATTCAATGAAAGATTAATATACACCGAGAAAAAAAAAGTATTAAAAATTACTATACCTTCTGATATTGGAAGGTTCTCGTGTATGATCTTTTTGCAATTATTATACCAACTTGATAACATCTTTTGTATAATATATTACAATTTTTTTTTTCTTCTATAAAGTTGCCTAGATTTATGGTGATTCTATATCGTATGTAAAATTTTACTGTAATGGTATGGTAAAATAACAGACACTATGGACAATATCTTTCTAAGATATAGCAATTTTAAGTACAACTTATTTCTCAGTACACGGATAAAGTTCCACTTTTAAATAAATAATCCTCAAACTTTAATATTAGGTAACAACTTGGATGCAGCATTATTAAATTACACTTCTTTTTCATTTTCTGCGTCGATTAACGCAAGTAGGAAACGTGAATCTTGCAAAACGCTGCGGAGAAAAGAAATCCATGCTCGTAACCTCAGAAACCAATTTTAAGCCAAAGCAAAATACCGTAATTCGAAATAAATTGTGCGGGGAATTTTTGCGCGGCTTTTGAAATCGAGTTACGTATCATTTATCAAGGTGCACCGAACGCCCCGGAGTGTAGCCGGGTAGTTATAGCTCGAGGCGTAATTAATTCTAAGTTAATTGATCCTCGGTATAAATTAGAAAGAAAAGGAATTGCAATCGACATTGGGAGTCGTTCATTTAGCCACCGAGTTAACGCGTTTGAAATCACGGCGCGCTCGGTGTGTACGCCGGGATCCAAGATGGCGTCTCAGGGCCGGCCAGGCGGTACTAATTAAGCGTGGAATGCCGTATCTAGATTGAAATCTGGGTGACCCGACGCCCCGGGGCCATCACCTCGGCTCACCTCGAGCTTTCCTATGAGGGTTCACCGTACGTCCTACGTGTTCGCGCACCGTGTTCACACGTGCGCGCAACCTGTAAACTTACGTACGCGCGCACCCGTCCCGTCGGGCCGCCGCTGCAATTTCTGCAAAACTACTGCAATCGCCGCTAAGGTGACCGGTAAATGCTCCCGCGTGCTTATAGCTCTTGGCGAGACGGGACGCGAGGGCAGAAATAAGCTGCTTTCAGAGTTATCGCGCGGGGTTGTTTTATTCACCGGGATTTATTAATAGTTTTATAATAACTCGGGGATACTTGTGCATTTGTGTGTAGTCATTATAATATGATGCAGTAGAGTACATAAAATGTATTTTCGAAAATATTAGAAAAAAATTATCATTATCAAAGAATCGAACCCGTTAACTTTGCAGTCACCAGTCGAGAACTTAACCACCACTCTGCGTTGCAGTCTGAAAAAATGTTGGACTTTGTCGAACTTTAGTTTAAATTTCCAGGCGACAGTGTAAAGTGATGGTAAAGGGTGCGATTGGTGACTATGAGGTACCGAGTATTTTTTCTAGGTAATTTTTTTTCTTTCTAATCTGTTTCTCAAAATACTATATCATATATATATATATAGAATATATCTATCCCCAATATTATAAAATATAGTAGTAACATTTTTGTTCTCAATGCACGAATAATTATCGAATTTCAATTAGTACATAGGCAAGCTATAATAGGTTCTTCTTTTAATTTGCTAACCCAAATAATTAATTATTGTCTTATTTTTAATTTAAAGGATTTATAATGCAAATAATGAAATTAACAAAGTTTTATTGTTTGAATAATATATACATTCATGAAAATATCCAATTCAAGCTATTCGACTAAAATCCCGGATTATATTGTCCGAATGAAAAAGTTGAATACAAAAGCGCCGAGGAATACAAAGCGGCAATGAAAAATAAACGTGGAAAATAAAAACTTCATACGAAAACTATTAATTATGTGCAGTTGGCTGTTAAAAATTTACAAGTTACTGCATGGAACTGCCTTCTAAAGTAATCCTGTCTTTAAGCGAATAATCTTGATATTCTTGCACATAACATTGTAGGCAGAGGAGTCCTCCTTCTTTTATTCAAATACGAGCGTTTTAATAAAAGCGTAGAGAACGTTTTGCATTGCCGTAAGCAGACTTTGTGTTCCTATAATTTTATGTAGCACAACCTATATCATTAACACTTAATCGCATTTCGTATTAAATTTAATAACTTTGCCATGCTGCAGGCAATTTTACAAAATTTTCTGTTATTAACAGTGCATTGTTCTTCTTCCAAACGTCAAATCATATTTAATCATTTGAAGTAATCTTACTTCTCACGCATATATTCATAGGTCCTCATTTTTCAACGCCTTTGATTTTTTCAAAGGCTTCGCATTTTTCCCAAATACAGGCGCACTTTTAACGACACGCTTTTTTTTCCAATTTATGAGGGAAAAATTAAATAAATATAGCAATCATCTGAAAACGTCCATAACGTAAAGAAAAATGCGTACGAATATGGCAATATTCATTTAGCCACTTTTGAAGACAAACTCATTCCATATCTCAAAGGCGAGAAAATTATATATTCGCGAGGCACTGCCACCTTGGCAGGATTTATCACCGGTAGCGTTCTCCAACGGAGACTACAGCTTTAACATTGCGCAAAGTTTTTCAGCTTTCAATTCAGCGTGCGATATGTCCGTCAAAGGAATTCAGTCGTAAACTTGAACAACTATAATTTCGACAGCGTGCATTATTCTTCACGTAAAAAGACATTTTTGTCCCACCCAAAACCGACCGTGTGTTCTTGCATTGAAATTAATTCGTCAATCTTCAGTTCCTGTCCATTGCAATTCAGTCAATAGAGTCATTTACATTTTAATTAAGTTAAATCAGTTAATAAGATGTAAGATTTTAAAATTTAAATTTACTTACTTAATAATACAAATAATTAAAATGAACAATCAAACTTTTTATTTTTTTTATACATTTAGAAATTGACATTTTATATCCATAATATTCAAAATATATTCCTCATTTACATAAATTATTAATTAATTTCTATCTTCGTAACTTTTTAGTTGTAAAATTGTAAAATTAAAGTTATCCATTGAAATCAATAAAACAATTTCTTTCACTCTAATTGAATAATTTAATATATAATTTCTTTAATGTAACGTCGAATATAATAAATAAATTCAACTGCCATTCCCATGCTAGCTTATCTTGAAAAGATCGCGGCATTCAAGTAAATTTGTCAAAGGTCAGAAAAAATGCGACGATTGTTGTCGAAACAATTGGGCGAATGCGAGGGAAATAAATTTGTTTCGTATTCTTAATATTAATTAATCCGATACGAAGCAATTGTGTTCAAGAGCGATGCATACCAATGTTACTTAGGCCGTTACGAAAACAGGTCTTAAAGATCGCCTGACAGATTGATAGACGGACAGACGAAGAAACAGACAAGACAACAGTGCACAACAGCGGTTGCAGGGAGCAATCTCTTGGACAATTAGCCGCAACTTCGTGACGGGTCCTCTCGTGTCCTCTGCTTGTCTTTTTCCAATCCACGCTGTCCGATTGAGTCAGTTTTCATTGTACTTTTCTTGATTTTGATCTTCAGTTCCATCTAAAAATTCAATGTTAAAACCCCTTTTTTACCTTCCGCGAACTTTATTTCCAACATGCATTATTTGCAATTCATTATCTTCTATTAAAATGAAATTTAAATAACAAAGAACTGATGGGATTGGTTAAAATCATTTTCTTATTTCACAAATCAAATTTCATTGGCATAAATGTACATTTGCATAAGGGAACTTTCCCTGGGTGAAAGGTGGCGCGACTTCTGCTTTCATAAAAAAACATTTTACCTCAAAAATAAAAAAGTTTATTTCCAAAGCATTAACCACTCATGACCATAAATATGGAAGTTATAAAGATAGAAAATTATTTAATTGTCAAGTGCGCGCGGAAATGGCTTTATATTACAATAGTACAAAGTCACTTTCGATGCACTAAAATGATTATGGGCCGTTTAAGAGATGGTTTTATTTATCTTTTACAATTTAACAACAACAATTGCCGACAAATAACTCTGATTAAGTAATTCAAGGCAATAGTTAAAAATTGAAACGTATTATTACAGAATTAAAATTCCAAACACATCGGAGATTCTTTAGAGACATAGTGTAGCTTTAAATGAAACTTTTTGATCAATCGCTTGTAATTGCTGTTTTGAATATTTCAGTATACAGTATAAAGATAGATTGAAATTAAGACGATTTAAGAATGTTAATGTACTTGCAATAAAGTTTGAATAACGAAGTGAAATCCGAATAAAAAATGTTGGTCATTATTTATTTTACATGCAAAATGTACGCGATTTTACTGTTCATTACAGAAACATCATTCTTCGATTAAACTTTTAATTACAGAAGCGTCTGCAATTCTTTATAATTTCCATTTAAAATTCATATTTGAAGATCTGTTGTTTATAAGTCAAAATATGCAGATACCCCAACATTATTCTTATTAAAATTCAACATAAAACTTTGATAACGATTAAACAAATAAGAGTCAACGTCTAATTTTTATTCATAATTTACTTACACTGATAAAAATGTGACAGAAAATATTATTTTGAACTTTGTTTTGGATACAAGTCAATGTCTGAATAAATATTATTGTTTTTATAAGCAAAGACACCAGTTTTAAACGCATTGTTTACATTTTTCCTTTAAAAATCAGTAATTTAATAAAAGATTGGCATGAATCCAAAGCAAAATTAAAAACTGCCCTACTCCATGTTATTTATTAGCCCATTATCAAACGAGTACTTTCGTATCGCCCTGACATTTGCGCGATCAAAAGTGCCATCTCGCTGTATTAGCTCGGGCGTAATTGTGTACTCGCTGAATACTTTACATGTCAAACACGAGTCTGACATTATGCGTTATAATGTACTCATATCATTAAATTGTGTATTGATCCGAATGATCGCTCCCTCTACCTCTCCTACGTGGCTTTTCACCTCCGTCCGTCCTTTTCCGACGTTCGTGTCTCCTGCCCAGAGACGAGTCCCAGATCTGTACCTGCCGTTTATTTATATCTAATGACACGGCAGGTGCGCCACGACGTTCAACCTCTTCTTCTTCCACTCTTCTTCGTCCTCTCTGCCCCTTTGCCCGTGCTGCTCCTTCTCTTTTTCTTCGTCCCCGTCGTCGTTTTCTTCTCCTCGCTATCGTCCTTTTTCTGAGGTTGTTCCACGCTTTCTTCTTCATCTTCGACCTCGAGGCCACCCGAGCGATAAGATACCAAGCCACGTAGATATGAATTTACGGTAGAGAACGAATGCTACTAAAGTAATTGAAGTCTTGGCAATCTTAGCCTTGACATCGACAATACGCCTTGCCTAATTAATTTGCGAATTATTCGATCTATCATTTTTCGTCTCGTTAGTAGTTATTGAAAAATAAAGAAAGAAAGAAGAATTGAGATAGGAGTGCGAAAAAAATAAGTTTTGCCAGAACATGGAAAGTAGCTGGGGGAAAAAGTTTAATAAAAAAAATAATTCACTTTTTTTTAAAAATTATTTCAAATTTTGATAATTATTTAGTGATTGAATGTACAATAGGTTCAAAAAAAGTATCTATATAAAGTATATATTCAAGGTTGTTCTAATAAAGTTTACAAAATACAGATAGAAAAAAAATTTAAAAATTAATTACAAAAGCAGGCTCAACTAATCTATCTAACATTTCAATATAATTTATAAATTCTTATTGTTTTTTTTTTATAAGTACATCCCTTTTTCTCACGATATTTAACGTAAACTATTGATATAGCGTTAAAAACTATTTTCAACTGATCTTTGCAAACAAGACATTTCATGTCTAAAATTTAAAGGAAATTTCGAAATCCATATTTTCAAACTGAATCGTGATTTCAGTCGAGTTATTAAGCCCCCGAACAAAACAAACCGACGTTCTTAGCACAATCGAATACGTGCCAGCGAGCACAACTTTTTAAACTCACTTATCTGACATCGTAATCATAATCTTTTTCCAAACCACGCTCATTGTTTTATTGACTCTAGATACAATGAACGAACGAAAAACAATATTATCTGAGTGTTACGATGTCACGATAAAACGCAAAGGTCAGTGCGGTGTCGGCTCTATGATATTTTTTTTTTTTTTATTCCTCGTCCTTATTCCTCTCCTCCTTCGACGGGGGGCAAAAAATAAGGACAGAAGAAACGGGACGTGCAGCGAGAGAGAATTTTCGTTCCTTCCCGCTCGCTCGAGTGCGATAACGTAATCTTGCCGTTCGAAAAATCTGGCAAATCGATTTCTCGGGAAGGTGAAGGAACCTCGGGTATTTGGGTCCTCGATCGGCTCAAAATAATTAATTATCGAAATCGGCGAGGCGTGAAGTGCCGGCGTAGCCGTCGGACGGTCCATTCATTATGCTCCGTGGCGTCTGTCGACAAGATGCTTTTGAAAATGATGGAAAATAAATTGAACGTCGCGGCGATTTCAACGCTCCGTCGTCGCGAAATTCGGACGATCTTTGTAAACGTCTTAATAACGCGGACGTTAATGAGGGTGCGCGCTTTAAAGGCCGCGTCAGTTCGATGTTAATTGTTCACGGTCGCAGGCGTAATCTCCGCGATTCGAGATGCCGCCTCCCGGGGATTACCTAGCCGCGCGTTCTATTTAAAGCCGCGCGATGTGAGGTCATAAACAAACTCGTTCAGGAAATGGGAGTAACTAAGCCCGTAATTGAAAAATGAACAATGGAAAGAAGCGCGGCGTGAAAATCGGCCGAGCGTTTAATGTCAAATGTTAATCGAATTTGATCGAGCGCAAGGTGAAGTTCAAATTCGTTACATAGCTTTTTGAATTGTTTACGATGTTATTTTGCGCTTTTAATTATAACAATTTGAACAAAGAAATCCATAAGGCAAGTTACGAATCAAGATTTTATCGTTACATTCTTGGAAAAATAATAGTAACAAACAAATGCGTTACACCGAGAAAAATAAATAGCATATTTAGCAATAAATCCTGGAATACTGAACCTATACGTTCTTTGTATGTGTATCACTTATAATTTTTGGGAATTTTTTCTATACACATTGTATAGTATTCTATG
>JABFPN010004553.1:0-14897 GCA_022817305.1 Leptoteleia sp. ZL-2020
ATATGATTATATTTTATACTAATACGATGAGTACTAATATTGTTTATTTGTACTGTAGATTTTGAGAACGTTTCATTCTTCCGTTCCATGTTTTATAAAATTTTAAAAAAAAGATGTATTCGTTGAATATGGAACTGTAGAACCACCTCAAGTCCAGCTTCTTTCTTTCATTCGCATTAATAGAAGTCATTAACATTTGCAGGGTCAAAGGACTGTAGATTGTTACTAAATCATCTAATCATTTTTACACAAGTCACTTCATCACTCACGATCATTATCATTCATCCGCTACGAAATCTACAAGATCTCATCAAATGATCAAAGAATTCTTGGTAAAGTTAGATTAACTCTTGCATATTTACATGATACATTATCTTTTTAATTAAAACAGTTCAATTTATCAGAACCATATTATATTACACTCAGGGCAATTTAATGGTAGATGTTATTATATTTTATAATAACTCGAGGATATGTTTACATTTATAGTATGCCTTATAAAATTATATAGTACTTTAACATACTCTCATGTATAATGTATACTAAATTACCAAAAATTTAGGCCACGCCCCTTTCACATCCATAGTAAAGTTTGCCAAAGACCAATGTTTTTTCAGGCGACTATGTAATGTGCACAAATAAAAAAATTAAATATTACTGCACTAGAACCTTAATGCGATGCCGTAAGGGTTATTTGTTTTTATTAAAATATATGTAAATTAATTGATATACATAAATTCAGCACATTTTCTCAATTTGGGAGATTATTTAACGTTGAAGTAACTGAGAGTTTGTCATCAATTTTTAGCGAATTTACGGAACACGTTTATGAGGTGGTGAAAAAACGAGTTCCATAAATTCATTTAAAGCTGATTAATAAATTCCGGCTTTGTACTGCATCACCTTAAGGTGAGGTTTAAGGTCTGCTATGATGGAGTTAGTGTCTTTCATAATCAACATTTAATTTATTTATACTTTATGATATACATACCAGAGTGCCATTCTGTGGATATGGAAGAATAATTTGATTCCTAAAAATATATGCACCGATGAATATTCTCGGAGAATAGTGATTTTTATTGCTTAAGGTGAAACGTCACTTGTTGGCCAACTCAAAATAAGGATAAGCTCAAAAATAATACATTTCATTAAATATATTGTAAAATAAAAATTCATTTATGAAAAACGCAACGTACGTCAAAAGTTAAACAAGTTTAGAATGTTTTAAATCAGTTTTTACGCATTTCAACTCTATATAATAGATTTGAAACAAACATCTAAATAGTTGATGAAACCATTTCCAAAAGATAGCTCTCTGAGAAGAGTTGTAATATGTAAAAACTAATTTAGAACATTCTAAACTTGTTTAACTTTTGACGTACGTTGCGTTTTTCTTAAATGAATTTTTATTTTACATTATATTTAAAGATATGTATTATTTTTGAGGTTAGACTTATTTTGAGTTGGCCAACGAGTGACGTTTCACCTTAAAGTAGACGATAAAAAATCCTATAGACCAGAATTCTTTGAGAATATTCATTACTGCAAATATTTTTGAGAATCAAATTGTACCCCCCCCCCCCCCAATCCACAGAATGACACTCTGGCATGTATGTAATAAAATATGAATTAATTTAATTTGGATTATAAAAGACGTTAACTCTGTGACAGCAGATTTTGCACGTCACCTTAAGGTTCTAGTGCAATCTTTTTTATGTATTTTTTTTTTAAGTTAGTGATTATAATATGTAACTAGTGACTTATAACTATGAGGTAACAGATTCTATACAGGTATAAAAGGACAAGCAAGAAAAAATGAAAACAATAAGAAACATTGCTATTGTTTTTATTTTCTTAATTTGCCCTTTCGCATATTGGCAAACAATTGCTGTTTGCGTTTTTAATATAAAGAACGTTTTATTCCTCGGTTCCATTACAAGTTTTCATATTGATTTAACAATTTTACTGCAATTATTTTTAATATCAAAATGTCAACTAATACAATTTATGTTTAGTTAATAAAAATTATTTCTTGAGATATTTCATTTTCATACTTATTATATCATATACGTGTGTACATAAAGATAAAAAGAGAAACTGCTATGGATTATTTGGAAGTCGTGCTTTATTTTTAACATTTATTACTTATTTATACGACTTTTCCCAGCTTTACTTTTCAATTTCTTTTAAATAACTCCAACTTTTCTTTATTTCACCGAGTAAACACTGCCGAATAATAAAACATTACGTAACTTCATTTGCAGTTTGTTTTAAAAATTTACATTTGTTTAAATATTGAATTTTAAAATTATCTCCTAATTTATTACCGTAGGTGTACGCTAATAATAATTTTACTTACACCAATACGTTAATCGCACGTGATATTATCATCAAAAATATAATAAAGTTGTTTATATATTTTCTTTAATATAACAATTGAAATATATAATACTTAATTAAACTTATGACCATTAAGGAGAGGTATATCAATGCATTATTTTTTGAGTTTCCAATGAAAAATAATCTCATTCTTAAAATATCGCGCTCATTCTTTAACTGTGCTAAATTGAATTGTTATTGATAACAAGACATACCTTTTTTTTCCTTTAAAAGAATATAATTCTACAATACTAGAATTCAACTAAATATTGTACAATACAAAATATTGAAACAAAAAAGTTTAAATGTCTCATTATAATATTTTTTGTAATTGTCTCTTTTATTTCTATAACTCCCATTTTTCATTTTTATAAACTATATTTTGAAATAATTAATATGTTTGTTTTATATTTAGTAGATGAAAGAAATGCCTTGCGAGATAAATAAATGAGAAATGAAAGGGGGTGAAAGAAGTAAATATAAAAATTAGAGGGAGAAGGAGGTTGAGTTGCGAAGACGCGACAAAGAGCCAAGGACGTTCGGTGGAAATGTTGAGTCGTCGCCGCGTTGTCTGCAGCCGAGGCGAAGCGACGTCTCGGCTCTGTCGCCTGTTTCGACCGAGTTACGAATTAGTCATTCGGCGCTGCCAAATTTGCCACCAGTCAAAAACAGCTCTCTTTGCTGCTGTCCTCGTTCACTCCCACAAGTCCATTGTTTGGCTCAATCTTGATCCGATCGTCGTCGTCGGCTTCACCATTCTTTTTTCAATCCGGAGGAATGTGAGCTTTTTATCATATTTTATTGCGGACTTATGATAGATTTAGGTCATTTTGGGGTGGGGGGGGGGGCAGTTTTTAACATTTAATTTAGCAGGCATAAAACATTTCATTTAGTTTCGTTATGTAGAGAGAAATTTAATTTAGTTTCAGGGATAAACTTCTGTCTACCCATGGAAATGATTATTAATGAATTTTTTTAATTCTTTCTTTCGGTTTATATTAGATCTACAAGTAAGTCTCCGTCGTTGGACCAAAGATGGCGCCATAATTATGTTATGGTTTCAATTGTAGACTTACATGGATTCTTGTCTAATTTCTAAAAAGCGCGTATGCAGCGCCACCAAACGCGATTAAATGTAGCCAAAAATTGAAAGCCAAATAAGTTTCAATCTATTTGCGTTCTATACTATGAATGAAATTTAAGGCGTGTTCCAAAATTAACTGCTAATGCTGAGACAAACATATGAACATTAATAAGCCAGAAGAAGATGCACAATACTGTCAGTCGATTTTGGAACTTGGCCTACATATTTGACGGTTTGTCAAACGGAAAATATATCGAGTCGACTAAGTCGCTCTCAACTTTTGACGATTGCAATGCCATCGCAGTTTGTACAGCGAACTACGATTTGTACAATTTTCAATCTGAGAAATTTAGCGAAGTCTACAGACCCTGAGTCTGCCTTAAGTAAGAAAAATTGTGACGGCGAATTTGACGTCGAAGGCAAAAGATGTAGCGAGGAGAAGACCGAAAGTGTGGGAAAAATGGGAAATTGGACAACATTATTGGATGAAAATTCGGTCTAGAAGTGCAAGAAGAATTTGTATTTACATTGCAAGTAATTGGACCAAGCAATTTCTCATCAAATCATTGGGATTGTCAAAATTTTTTATCAAAAACGCCAGAGACTTATTTGTACTCCTAATAAGATATCTCCAAGATATAGAAGTATTTTAATCGAGCCGAAATTTCGTCGTTTCTCAAGCTTCCATTTCGAATCACCTCCAGTCCCATGACTTTATGGATTGCGTACCCTAAAGAGATATGAACATTTTTTTCAATTGGGATACACCTAGAGATATATGACAATTATAACTGTAGCTGATTCCATTAAGTTTACTACTGTACAAGTTGTAAACTTACGAAGTCAAGTTATAAGTTTATATCTTTACAAAGTAACTGCATACATACAACTGTAGCTCGTGAATTGTTGAGCTAACCAATATGTTATTACTATCTATAGTACAGACTATATTTATGATTAAGGTTACTGTATTGTCTAATTCATTATACCATAATTACACGACTACGACCGCACGTTCATTTCAACTAAACCTATTTTCTATTTTTCTGCGCCTACGCGTACTGCTACCCATTAATTCGAGTATCGATTAAGCGCATTTTTCATTGATTTTATCTTGTATCGGCGATAAGACCTTTAATCAAAGACTATTCCGAGAGTGCCAGCTTAGAGCGAGCATTCGTTCAATCAGGAAAATTATATATATATATATATATATATCACTGGTATAATGGCGCGGTAGGTGGCGCTTTTGGCGTTTTTAATTTCAAGCCTCTGCCAGGCTGCGGCTTGATTGGCTTGTTGACGTCAGTGGCTTCTTACTTTTTGAATGAATCAAACGCTTCGGCACCGTTCAATGGGCAAATGAAAATATTCTCGATGCGCGATGATGATTGCGCAACACATTTTAATGGATATTTTATCGTCTTAGTCAGGCCGCACAATGCAAACATCGTTTGCGGAGTCATCGCGTTTGACATTAACCGAAAAGTTGTTTCGCCTTTGGTTTGACCATTTAATTGCGGATAAGAAAATATTTACCCGATATGGATTCCACGATATTTCTATCTTATTTCGAATGATTTGCTCGTACGAGTCGAGCGATTGATTCGAATTAACCGTTACACTTTGTTGTAAAACACTCGCTTATCTGCATACATTATTTGTTACGGAATATTTGTCTCTCGTGTATTTATAATTGATGATTGCATGCCGGGTAATTATGATGTAATATTTGTTTGCTCGGCGTTGTTTCCTGATATTCCAAGTTGAATAAAACATCTATTACGATCAGAGTTCACGCTGGCGTATTCAAATTTTTATTCCACCTTTTGCTTTAAAGGAATTCATCCTTTTCTTTCAGTTATCTCGGAAGACAATTGATCTGATAATCGTGGGAAGGGTTTATCGAGTTTGTCTCTTTATTCTGAACAGAATCTTTGACGGCACTTGGAATTAATGGCGACTCTTTGCAGTCAATTGATGTATAAAAAAATCGCTTTTCAATTCTAAAGCTTGTACAAATGTGGCTAATATTTTCGTGGGATTAATAGAAAAGAAATTGGAATTAATGGGAACTTAATTGGAAGAAGAAATTGTTCATTTCTTTTATTAGTTTCAAAAGTTTTTGTTTATTTGTTAGCTTTCGTTTATCCATAAGACAATCTTTGATGGTACAGAAAAATGAAATGTCAAAATACAAAATGTAAACAAACTTTGTTTTTGTTTTGTATTTACATCCATTCTTATGACCTTTGGACGTAAATAAACAATACCATTGTTTTTGTTCCGTTAGTTTGACCTTACGGATGTTTACAAACATTATTTTATATGCTCCATTTTAAAAACGCTTCATTCTTCAGTTCCATAAAATTTGTTACTTTTAAATTTATTGCTTTTATTCAAGTTCCATTGAAGATTTATTAACATTTCTCAATTTTATTTGTTCTACAAATTATTTCAATGGATTAGTTCAGACATAATTTTGTTCTCCTATGTTACTGATGACTGGCCATTTCTTTTCCTTTTTCCCTTATCTCAAATGCGATTATAACTATATTTTCCTGAATGTTATTGTACATTTTATTATCGATCATCACGCCCGTTTGCCTAATGTAGGCTGCTTTGATTTCGGTAGCCAGGTATCTTGAGTTTTCCATTGAGATATCATCGCTTTCTACGGGTATTTACAAACAATGGCGACTAAACTATGATCTATTAATACCGACCTTTAAACCATCATTCTTAGACCCACGCTCATAAATAACCAGGTGTGAATTCGTCTCCTTTAAATTGTTTGCGATGATCACTTCTTACAATGTTTGTTCTTTATGATGAGTCTTTTAAATTTATCTTCAAGTACCACCTTGGGCCAATCATCTTCATGAAATTTTATCGAAGAATTATCAGCAGATACTTCTTTACGAATGGTTTTTTATGTAAATGGGCTGTAAAGAAGGATTCTTTATGGATTTTAGTATTAGGAAGGGTTTATATATATATGACTAATGGCAGTTTTGGGTACTCGCCCTATTTGGGAGACTAGGTACGGATTGGATATTCAAATTTTGGCGGTAAATTTTCAAATTATGGAGGGAAATTTGAAATTTAGTGTTTAAACTATGTTATAAAAGTTTAAAAACTAACTAAATTAACTTTTATAACATTTTTTAAAAACTAATGGAACTAACATTGCCGGGCCCCAGGAGTGTAATTTTAGGGAGTGTCTTCAATACTGCCGTTATTTCAAAATTTACCATTGAGGACAGTCCTTAAAACTGCCATTAAACAAGTAACTTTAATAACGATTTGGTCTCATATCTGCCAATAAACATACATATTTATATCTATAGTCCTTACTTTGAAATAGTATTAGTCATACTTGCCTCTGATTGGTTATTTTAGGTAATTTGTTGTCCTAAAAACGATTCTCTCAGAATATTCTCAAACATTCCATCAAAGTAAATAATTATTTCCAGTGCAATGGATTAAAATTAAGCTCTTTTTATTGTCAATAATATAATATATACAACAATATTTACATATAATAATATTATTTAATATTGGAGCAGGTTTAAAATCTTTATATAAAAAGTAATGTAAACCATCATAAAACTTAATGATGTGAATGATCAACTTCAAAGATAATCTTCAGCTATAAATTATGTTTTATGTAATTATGCCTTTTCATTCGTATGATTAGATTAAAGAGTTACAATATTTCTTTATAATAGTTTATCATCAAGTTATAAACATTTGTTAACATAATTAATCAACAATTATGACAAAAAAAATGTCCAGTAATATGGTTGAATTATACAATCGTAAATTTTTTTGGTCGACACAAGTTTGCATTTTAATATAAATAATGAATGGAAACTGAAGATTGAAACATATTCAAAATACATCTAAACAAATTTTACTTTCTATTTTTTAAACACTTAAAAAAACAAAAGCAATAACAAACAGTTTTTAAATAGAAAAACCACACGAAAAATGAGAATTTTAATTTAATATTATTATAAAATTTAATAAATTAAAGAATAACATTTAGTTATAAAATGTTGATCTATATTCCAGTAAAGCATTTTAGTGGAAATAATTCATTTTCAGCAAAGTTTTTAATGCACAAATTTTCAGAAGCAAAATTAGTTAAGAGTTAGTTGAAATGAAAAGTTAAAGTAGCATGGTATTTTTTATTGATTGTAAAGAAAAAACGTTGCAACTGATAGGATTAATTGTTTTGTTTTTAGCCAGTGCTTGTTTATGAAATAAAATGAACGAATCAGTTTCAGAGATGATGGTCAAAGGTAACTGATGAAAGAAACACGTTCCTAACGTACTTTGGCATTCTCCTTTTTTACATTACTTTTTAATCGAACCAATTAATGGGAGGATTTTAGCTTGATAAGCTGATTAGATTAAATTTTTTTTTGAGACTCTAATACGTTTTTCAGACAAGAAACTCATATTAATTATATGGAATTCCATAAATGCATGTTTATGAATCACTATTAACGTTCAATCAGGGAATTATATTGAATACTAATGAAAACAAATATTATTTACATTTCGTAGTACAGAAAAATTATTGCTTATATTTTAAAGACAAGTTTTGTTAGTTCCTCTTTTGTTTATAATTACAATTTTGTTGCCCTTTAAATTATAAAAAAATCTTATTTTGCTTTTATTTTCATTAACTTGCCCCTCATATTTATATTTTTAATGTTAACAACGTCTTATTCTTCACTTTCAAGAACAAAGAGGTCTCTTTTGCAAGATATACTTTCTCAAAATATTTCTAAGACTTAATTTAAGTTGATTACAGTGGAACTGAATAGTAAAACACTTTTAAAATGTGAAATGTAAACAAATAAGGTTTGTAAACATATGGAAGGTCATCCGGATAAGATGAAAATAAACATTGTTTATTTACATTGGGAAGGGCATAATAATGTAAATAAATAAAACGCGAAAACAAAATTTGATGGTATTTTGAATTTTGAAAATGTTTCATTCTTCAGTCAAATTGGATTACTTTGCATCTGGGAATATTTTTAACTCGAATATTTAATATACATTGGATATTCGCAGGATGTCAGAATTTATTTGTCATTTCAAAAATGTAGTTATACTATCTATATGCTGATCATTAACATTCTGAAAACGGTTTATTAAAATATACATTAAAAAAAGGATTCATAACAGTTATGCATATTTAATAAGTGTTAACAATTATATTTCTGTATATGAGTAATTAAATATATAATGACAGTTATTAGGTTTTTTTTATATTTATGTAAAATTATAACTGTCAAACTAAATTGATAAATATTACAATGTATATTTAGCAATGAAATATATTTAATTACATTCATTAATTAAACTTAAGAAAGTCCAATTACTTCCATTTCTTTATATTACAAATTTCTGTTTTTAACTGTAATAATACTCTATTCACGGAACGACACGAACGAACGAAATTAGAGACATTTAATTGACGAGAAAATAATTATTGTATTCCTATTTCAATATTATATTAAGTTCCATGTAAGAGCAAATTAATGAAACTAACATAATCCAATTTCAAGTTAGGAAACGGCATCATAAAGATTAAATTAAGCTGAAATGTCACTGGGTGGGTCTAACTCAGAATTGACATAACCTCCTTAACAACACATATCTTTAAATACATAATTTAAGAAAAATGCAACGTATGTCAAAAGTTAAACATATATAGAATTATTTTTTAAATATTGCAACTCTTCTCAGAAAGCTAGATGTTAGGTTGAAAACAATTTCCAAACGATAGCTTTCTAAGATCAATTGCAATAAATAAAAACTAATTTAAATATTTCTATATATGTTAAATTTATAATGTACGTCGCATTCTTCTTAAATTAATTTTTATTTTGTACAACATTTAAAGATATGTATTATTAAGGAGGTTATGTCAATTCTGAGTTGACCACCCAGTGACATTTCCCCTTAACGTCAGGCGTAGTATTAAAAACATCGAAAATTAAGTTACGTTATAATAGAAAAATTGACAGATTTAGTCTGATATATGTAGTATAGTCTGACGTTTAGACTCACTAGTTTTAAATTCAGTCAAATAGTTCTAAATACTTTTAACATTTGACATACATCGTATTCGTCTGAAATTAATTTTTATCTTCCAATATATTTAAAGATATGTATTATTAAGGAGGTTATGTCAATTCTGAGTTGACCACCCAGTGACATTTCAACTTAATGTCAGGCGTAGTATTAAAAACATCGAAAATTAAGTTGCGTTATAATAGAAAAATTGACGGATATAGTCTGATATATGTGATATAGTCTGACGTTTAGACTCACTAGTTTTAAATTCAGTCAAATAGTTATAAATACTTTTAACTTTTGACATACATCGTTTTCGTCTGAAATTAATTTTTATCTTCCAGTATATTTAAAGATATGCATTATTAAGGAGGTTATGTCAATTCTCTATTGACCATCCATCGACACTTCATCTTAATACTCTTTCTTTAAACCCAATGTACTAAAATCACCCAGTTTACAATTAGATCTGCCACATTCGCGAGTCAATTCCTCAAAGTATAATAACCTGAAAAGTGTGACACAACTTGGAATACAGTCCGCTGCAATATTTAATCGATAATTCACGAGGAGTATAAATATTTTTATTAAAGCTGCTGAGATATTATGATTTGTATGTTGATAGGAATGGCGAGCGCGCTTGCCATTTGTCATCCGCGCTCTCCACTTGGTCCGCACGAAAAATCACATTACGCCAGCAATGGGCGATGCCGCGGCGCATGTGCAGTGCGGGCGGGTGGTCGCGCGCGAGTACGCGCACGCCGTGGCGCGCAACTCGCTCGGCGACATACGTCGAGTCTCCCCCCGTCGCTCGTTGGAAAATGCGTGGAAGCTGTTGCTCCGGTCACGTGCGAGCTTCCGCGCTCCAATTTGCCGCGCGGCCTCACGTGTAAAGCACTTGATTTGCAGCCGGGTCGCGTCGAGGACGTGACGGTGGCGCGCGAAACAACGGCGCTAGTGTTTTTTCGTGTGTGCGCGCGCACACACGCACGCAACTCCCTTTTTCTAACGCCCGATATTGCGGCGTCGAATATTTCGCGTTCCAGCGGCTGTCCCTATTTTTAGTGCCAACTGTCATTGTAAATCCACCGTATGTCAACTTCTAACGCGGAGGGAGGCAAATTAAAAAGAAAATTGCTGTGCCGGGGAAAAGGTTTTTCTTCCTCTTAGTACCTCTCGTTTCAATTTTAAATCGTACCGGTTTTTTAACGGTATATATTTATCAATAGAGAGTTATATTAAAGTTGTTGGTTACACTGTGAAAAAAGAAATATAAATTACTATTTGTTATATCAGTTTAAGGGAAAAATAAATGTTTTTGCTATAAATAATAGTACAATTTAAAAGCCGTGCAGTATACAAATATGCTATGAATTGATTTTTTGGTTATCATTTTTACTATTATTAATAGGAGAATACTTCATTTTTCAGAGGTATCCCTAAAGGAATATGAAATGTTTTTAATTTTACTATCACTTTTTACCCAGTGCATATTAATTGTTAAGAGTTGTGTTAAATTTTGCATATTTACTATTATTCAAAAAATTTATGATACTGCTCTATCATCTCAGTGGGTACCTCTAAGAAGTAATTTTGTAATAATGGGAATTAAAGCAATGGAAAGCAATAAGTTTACTGACATTTTTATACATAAACTGAAAAGAAATGATTCATAACAGTTCATTAAATGTTGAAAGATATATTTTTGTATATAACCAATTAAATTTATAATAACTATTATTACGTAATGTTTATATTTATGTACTAAGTGTAATATGTTATATAAAATAATACTTAACATTTTTGTTATGAACAATATTTAAATTGCATTAATTAAAAAGACTTAAGAAAGTTCAATTACTTCCATTTCAATGGTACTGAAAAATGAAACGTTTTCAAAATATAAAGTGTAAACAAACTTTGTTTTTGTTTTGTATTTACATCCATCTTTAAGCCCTTTGGATGTAAACAAACAATATTATTGTTTTTATTTAGCTAATTTGACCTTCCAGATGTTTACAAACATTGTTCTTTTATATGCTCAATTTTAATAACGTTTCATTCTTCAGTTCCTTTTCATTTCCTAATATTAAAATGTGTCTTTTTTTCAGTGTACATTTTCTTGTAATTAGATTCTTGCAATTATTTATACTAGATTTCTTGCAATTATGTATATTCCATTTCCAGTTATTCGAATAAATTTTGCATACTGATTTAGGAGGCCTAATCTTAAAATTAGTTTATCAGTGTATTCGCTTTGCGATACCAACATCAGAATCTCAATATGTTGTTTCAAATAAAAAAAACAAAAATATGTTGATTCAACAAACGTCGATGCGTATCCGACAGATTGTTTCTCTCCTTTCAGTGTAGTTTCTTTTCACTCTTATTACTAAAAATAAATAAGATTGTTACCAATGGCCTTTACTTGGTAAACATTATTACTATCCCAGCAGTATCACAAGAAAACAAATTACTCTTGAATCGTAAAAGTTAATGAGAATAGGGTTTAAATTATCTTTACAATTTATTGTTTCATAAAAATTAATCTTGACTCGTCGAATGCCTATCGTCACTCTTGAATTAATTATATTTACAACTATATTATATTGAATGGAACTGGAGTGGCATCACGAATCATCTGTTCGGTTCTTATTCGGTTCTTATTCGGTTCTTATTCGGTTTCCATTCGTTTCGTGTTCAGACAATTTTCGTTTTCTGTTCGTTAGCATTTCGTTTAGAGGTTAGTTATAATAAACGACAACACTGTGCTGTAAATAAATAAATGAAATAAATTAAAACAATGTGAAAAAGCTTTTTCTATTTATATTAATTCATTTCATTTAGGCACTTACAGCATATTTTTGCCGTTTATTATGATTAACCTCTAAACGAAATGCTGATGAAAAGAAAACGAAAATTTTCTGAGCACGAAATGAACGGGAACCGAACAGACGATTCGTGATGCCACTCCTGAAGAATAAAAGGTGTTTCAAACTAAAAACAAAACAAAATTAAGTTTCTTTGACGTTTGTACTTTGAAAACATTTTATTCTTCAAGTCCACGTTACATTGATCTGATTATTATATAATTTTATAACGTTCTTTCGGTAGTCACAAATTTTTTGACACAATCAGTAAAGCAAATGACTGAAGTCCATATTTACCTTCACTAATTGATGAGCACTAATGCTTATCTTTGCTTTGCCATAGTCAAATTATCTATTCATTTTATTATATTTATTTTATTATCTATCTTTCTATGATTAAAAGTTGATTGACCTTTGCTTTAGAGTCATCGAACAGGGATATCTATTTCTTGTGCAGAATTTTTGGAAACTTTCAGCCCCGTGGACGATGGCCAATTATCTCTTTAAATAGAAATCTTGGAAATTTGAATAAGAAAACAATTGGGATAATTGATTGAACATTAATTGTCGTCAACATTGAGGAAAATGTTGCCTAACAAAGTCTCAATTTAAAAATAATGAGCCCAAAAGTCAGATTGAATTGTATACATCAGACTAAATCTGTCAATTTTTCTATTATAGCATATAACATAACCTAACTTTTGATGCTTTTAATACTACGTCTGACGTTGAGGTGAAATGTTACTGGATGGCCAACTCAGAGTTGACATAACCTACTTCATAATATATATCTTTAAATGTTCTATGAAATAAAAATTAATTTAAGAAAAATGTCCAACATCTAAATGGTTCATAACGATATTCAAAAGATAACTTTCTGAGAAAAGTTGCAATGCATAAAAACTAATTTAAATAATTCTAAATATGTTAAAGTTTCGGCGTAGAATGCGTTTTTCTTAAATTAATATTTATTTTATAATATATTTACAGATATGTATTATTAGAGAGGTTATGTCAATTCTGTGTTGGTAATCCAGTGATATTTCACCTTAAGACTCAACATAGTATTAATTTTAGACTTCTGTTTTCTCAGTACAATTTCTGACTCAATTGTCTCAGTTGAGAGAAAGAAAGAGAGAGAGAGAGAGAGAGAGAGAGAGAATATGTGAAAGGGTGAGAGAGAGAGAGACAGACGTTTATTTTCAAACGCTCCTTATCGATCAAGAAAACGGGTAAACACAAATTACTTTCGCTTTTGAAAACAAATTAAAAGTTTGCGATTAAATAATGCCGTGTGCGCGTACGAATTGCGCAACGCGTTAATCTTTTGCTTCGCTTTGAGTTGCGACGTGAAATAAAAAGTTGAAATGCATCCCGAATCAGCTGTTTAATTTCAATGTCAATGAGTATTAATATCGGGACGGCCCGATCTCTCCCCCAAAACATTATTCTCAGAACGAGCCACGTTACGTTATCGCGTGTATTGCAAAGTCGGGCTATGTATCATCCTTGGCAACGCTTCTGTCATTTTCAGCACCATGGGCGCATCGCCGTCATTTCTTTTTACTCAGCATCTTCCATTATTTCACTTCATTATTTATGCACAAAGTGATATATATATATTTTTTTTTTTTATTTATTTATTCTAGGTACACTTCTGCTTTACTTTTTTGAAGAAATTTCAAAAAAGGGGGGGGGTATATTTTCCTAATTCTTTAGTAATCAAGAATTCAGTTTTTGGTAATTCGTTAGTTTTGTTAGTTTCGTTAGGTTTGTTAGTTTTCTTAGTTTCGTTAGTTTTGTTAGTTTTCTTAGTTTCGTTAGTTTCGTTAGTTTCGTTAGTTTCGTTAGTTTCGTTCTCCCATTTCTTGCCAATTGAGAAGACAAATTTTGTTAGATATGTTACAATGGATTTGTCACTCCTATCTTTTATTATTTTACAGGTTTAGACGTTAAATTTGGCGCCTTAATTTTCACACCAAACATTCTAGTTTTCTTTAATTTGACCACTATTGTAGTTTACAATTTGTTTGGTTGATATTATTAATATTGTTATTATCTTATTACTGATATTGTTCGCATCGATATTATTATAGTTGGTATTTTCTATTATTATTTGTATTTTATTCTTCAAAATTATCTATTCTAGAATGTCATACTAAACGCGAGTGATAAATATAAAAAGAAAGATAGAAGACGAGGCACTGCGAACAAGTGTTTTTGTTGACCACTATGGTAATTTGACATTTGTTTGCTTGATATTGTTATAGTTGTTATTATTGCTTGATATTGTCTGTTATTATTTATATTTCATTCTTCTTAAAATTATCAATTCCAGAATGTCATACCAAACGACGGTGATAAATATAAAAGGAAAGACAGAAGGCAAGGCACTATGAACAAGTGTTTTTGATGCACACACACACACACACACACACACACACACACACACACACACACACACA
>JABFPN010004554.1:0-14896 GCA_022817305.1 Leptoteleia sp. ZL-2020
GCGCGGAACCCCGGGCGCGTCACCCCCCCCCCCTCCCCCCACCACCCGGTTCGCTCGGCGTCCTCGAGGCTTTTCAATTTTCCGTCCAATCGCCGCGACCGCCACACTCGACCGAAAATTTTCGCGCTCACACAATTAAGGCCTTATAATGGAACGCGGGGAAAATGAAAATGGATAATAACGCGCCACCATTGGAGCTGTTGTATTATGTTGCGTTACGTAAGAGGCGGCCGTTTAATTTAATCTTATAATTAAGATCCCTAAAAACAAGAAATATTCTAGAATATTCCAATAATGTTTTTCAATAAGAATCTTATGTTCGATTCTAGAAAGATTTATGATACATTTCTGGGATATTAAAAAAGATATGAATCATCCAGGGATACACCAGAAATATTCTTGGAGTTGGACATAGGAATATTTTTTTGTGCATTCAGAATATTTTAGGAATGTATCAAAAATATTTTTTGCTACTATTGTAGGAATATATTTGAAGCAATTCCTAATAGCAAGAAATATTCCAGAATATTCGAATAATACTTTTCAAGAATAATCCTATGTCCAACTCTAGAAATATTTATGGTAAATTTCTGGAATATTAAAAAAAACACGAATCACCCAAGAATACACCAGAAATATTCCTGGAATTGCACATAAGAATATTTTTTTTTGCGCATTCACAATATTTTCAGAATGCACCAAAAATATTTTTTGCTACTAGTGCAGGCATATTTCTGAAACGATCCTTAATAGCAAGAAATATTCCAGAATATTCGAATAATACTTTTCAAGAATAATCCTATGTCCAACTCTATAAATATTTATGGTACACTTCTGGAATATTAAAAAAAACACAAATCATCCAAGAATACACCAGAAATATTCCTAGAATTGCACATAAGAATATTTTTTTATCGCATTCAGAATATTTTCAGAATGTACCAAAAATATTCCTTGTCATTAGGGATACGCGGACCGTTGCGTTTACCAATTTCGTGGCACCGAGATCGCCTCGCCTCGGACCGCGCGTCCTTTTTTTCTTTATTGGCAAAACAAGATTTGATTACCTTTTCCTGCGCCGGCAAAAGGGTTAAAATAGATATAGTAGATGCGAATGTGTAGGAACGCGTGTAGTTAGACGCTCATTGTGATCACTTGTAAATAAAGATGAAACTAGTCATCCAACTGTGGTCGCGTGGGCCGCGCGCCAGTGGTTCTCAAGCGCAAATATTGATCCCCGATGGAACGCGATTATATAACGCGGCGCGGTACGCGAGACCGTTCGGCCGCTATTGTAACAACCAAATGATATTGCCGCGCGATCGCGACTGGTCGTTCAACGATTTATTAATGCGTTCGAATCACTTTATTTCGCATTATTCGCGCCAACTTGCGCGAGCGCAAGAATTTCAGGCCGGATCGGCTAAGCGTTACGTCGAGGTTATTGTGGAAATGAAGTATGATAATGCGGCGTGTACGTGTAATCAAATTTTAATCTAAAATCAAGAGAAGAAACTCTTATTGATCGTGCTATGTATGATTGTTTTCATTTCGTTTTCACGAAATGAAACAAATCTCAACCCTTCTCTGGTAAAAATGAATATATATGGTCCATATATGTTTTAACAATTTCATATAAGGAAATAAAAACTTCATACATGGACATATATGTTTGCCCTTAATCTATATATGCCCTGGTGGTAAAGAATATCGTTGGAACATTCTGAGAACATCATTTTACATCTTCACAAATGTCCCAAGAATTTTATTTTTAATATCGTAAAATATCCTTAGGATATACTCGGTATATCTTTATGTCCATTGTGAATAATATTCTTAGAATATTATTTTGTAATATCTTTAGGATATCCTGAGGATATTTTACGATATTAAAAAAAATATTCTTGGAACATTTGTGAAGATGTAATATGATGTCTTCAAAATATTCCAACGATATTCTTTATTAATAAGATGGCCATATATGGTCGATATATGACAATAATTGATTTTCATACAAGGAAATTATTGAAAGCATATATGCCTAGAATATTATATCAATTATTGCCATATATCAACCATATGTATATTGAGAAAAATCATATGTCCATATATGAATTTTTTCATCCCTTATATGAAATGGTTCAGATATATATGGACCGTATATGAAGAATATGTGTTTCATTTTTACTAGGGTTTGTAATTTATTATTCACTATTCTTTCCTCTTTATGGTTAATAAATTAATGATTTGGTAGTAAAATTTGAATATTGAGTTTACAATTTTAAAATTATATTTAACACTCCTTTATACAAAAACCCACATTATTACTAATATTCTTATCAAATATCAGTCTTTTGAAGAACTTTCAAGAATAGTGAATTTGACGTCGAAGGCAAAGAACGAAGAAAGGAAGGCCGAAATTGTACAAAGACTTGCAGAATTGTTAGAATTATTGAACAAAGATTCGTTCCAAATGCAAAAATAATTTGCACTTACATTAGGAGTACCTGAACAAGCAATTTTACATCGTTTAAACTCATTAGAAATATCAATTTTTTACCAAAAAACGTCAGAAAACTTATCTTCACTCCTGATATAAATCCACCAATGTATTACAAGCAAAAGAAAAGTAAAACTAATAAATAATACAAATGAATTTTTACTTTACAGCTTTATTACAAGGCCCTTGGGATTTAAATATTTGCCGAATTATAAACGGTATCGCGTTAATAAATATATTTCACTTTCTACGGCTGGCGGAGATTAAAAGAAGTGGTTTCAAGAATTGAATAGGTCGAAGCGCCACTTGCTGAAATATTTAACACGCTCTGAAAAGGCGAGAGGGCACGAATCTAATGGGATTTTTATTTTAAAGCTCGAAACCAGTCTAAAGAGTGTTGAACAACACTAATTGACCTCTAGGACCCGAGTGACCCGGCGCGCGTCCAACTTGACAGACCAGAACAGCCGACGATTAAACTTCCCGTTAATATTACGTCTCATGGCTCTCATATCTTTTGTGGCTTACTACCGAAGCCGTGTCCCTTGATCAAATACGTATTGTAAAACTTTTATCCTACAACGAATCAATTCATTCCGAACTCGTCGAACAAAATTTAAATTTTTATTGTTCCTTTAATTTTCATCTTTTTTTCATCAGTCACAGAAACAATTAAATAAATCATATTTTTTTAAAAAATTGGAAATATATAAATTGTATATAAGGGATTAAAAAAAGAAAATAAACATATAAAAAATACGTAGTAAATAAGATTTTACTTATATATATAATAGTATATAAGACTTAAAGTGTTACAGTTTTTCAAAGTCATTTATAGTTCTTTAAAAGTTATTTTTAGAATTAGTAAGTTCTTTTCAAAAGTATCCCTAGTAAAAATCAATCATATATGGACATATATGTTTTTTCTTAATCCATATATGGATATATATAAATGTACATGGTCGATATATGGCAATAATTGATATAATATTCTAACCATATATACCTTCAATAATTTCCTTATATTGAAATCAATTATTGCCATATATCAACCATATATGGCCATATATGGATTAAGAGAACAACATATATGTCAGTATATGGACGTATATGTATTAAGGGAAAGCATATATGTCCATATATGTTTCATTTTTAATAATTATTATGATTTTTAAAATAGGTTAAAAATTACTTATGGAAAATGTAAAGTTTTGAAGAGATAGAAAGATAAAACATTTTTAAAATAGCAAACACAGGTAAAATTCTTGCATTTGATTCCAATTTTATGTTCTCCAAAATGTAAAACAATCTGTTTACGTCTTTATATGGTTTTCCAAATGTTGCTTGTTAACATTTTAAAATCAACTTATTCTTCAATTCCCTGAAATTCTGTTACTATTATTATTCAATCATTTAATTTGCTTCGACACGGCCTTAATATAAATACGCGGAAAAGTAAATTATTTCCGTAAAGACGCGAGGTTTTCAGGAAAAATAATATCGAATTTAGCGATTGGATCCCACGTATTATTTCAATCTTATCAACCGGGGGACGAATTAAATTCAGTGCAAATTATTATATTAAATCTAATGGCACACAATGAAGAATGTAGAAGCGGCACAAGTTAGCAAATAGATAGTATCGTTTTACATTACAGTCTAACCATTTATTTAAACGAAACGTTGTTTTTAAATCGATCGCCATCTCTATGATAGTTAAACACAATTGATTCCATTGCATATACGCCTGCGATGTAAATATTTTATGAATAGAATACGCGTATCTTTAGCTAATACCAATACGGCTTTACAGACAACGAGGGAATTATATTTTTGTACGAATGTCACCATAATTTTTAAGCATTTTACGGCAAAGATTAGAATTGGTCCACTTGCCATTGTACACCGAGAGAAATTTATTTCTAGTTACTACTATAATTTATAATAACTGGGGATACACTGACAAAAAAGTTATAATTAAAATTATTATACCTTCTGACGTCGAAGGGATATCGTCTATAACGTTTATACAATTACTATACCAACATAGTAATACTTTTTATATGGTATAGTAAAATTTGTTGAATGACCTTGTAAAGTTGCCACGATTTATGGTAATGGTTATCATGCTGAATATAAAATTTTATTGCAGTGGTATGGTAAAATAGCAGATACTAAACAATATCCTTCCAATGCCAGAAGGTATGGTAATTTTAAATACAACTTTTTTCTTTATTATTGTTTAAAAGTAACAATGTTTCTAATATTTATTAATCATTTCTTTCCTTGTATTTTGACGGTTTTTGATTTATTAATACGAATTAGATTTCAACGTGTAATTTATGAAATTTAAAATAAAATTAACGTTAAATGTGAGAAACATGACATTAAATTCAAAAGAATATAAAGTAGAAAAAAAAAGTTGTATTTCAAGAACTGGGGGAATTGTCAATTCAATAATATATATATTTAATTGAGTAATACCGCGCCTATTATACATCTTGTGTTCTATAAAATTTTACCCTTCTAAGTAAATTATCCTTTCCCCATCATCGTATTATTTATACTTTGTTCTTTTTCTTTTTTTTTCGTTTGCAAACTGTGAAAAATCTTTTGACCTATACTATAATTTATTTACGTAAGAATAACACACACTTTATATATAATAACACAAACTCCCTTCGGCTTATAATTCTTAAATACATAATTGATATAAATAATAAAAAAAACATAGTGTTTGTATAATTATAATTAATAATTGTATATTATAAAAGACCATAAATTACTATAAATTTATTATAACAATAATTAATTTTTAAAACCTCAAACCTCAAACGAGTTTGCCAACATTATTTTTATTGTTAATTGCAATACAATTGTTGATATAAAAAAAAATGTTGAATAATTCAAGCGGGCCCAACAATAAACAATAATTCAGCCTGAATGGGAAATTAATTTGGTTAGATAAGGATCTCTTTAGGCACGGTACTTAAAAAATAGCTGTGTCACTATAGCCATTCCGTTTAGCTACCGCAGTTAAAATTCTACTGGTGCCTACGAATCATTTATTTCAGTATTAATGAGTGAGTAATCATTCATTAGCTACGCTATTCTTTTCTCGACTGATCGCATGCCGAACGGCGATGAAATTGATTTATAAAATCACCATTGATACCGTTAACGTACGTAACTTGACATAATCTATTTAACTCTTTCGGTCTTGAGTCTTTTATTATGAATTATTATTATGTCACGTACGGCCATCCGAATGAATTATGTGGTAAAAGAAGCAAATGTTTGAATAGAAAAAGTAAATAGTTACGATTAAACGAGTGGCAATATTTGTACACCGAGAGGAAAAGCTATTAATTTTTAATAACAATTTTACTAGTTTGAGCATTATAATTATAGGATATTATTATATGGTAAACTGTATCATTAAAATTTATTAAACCAGTTTATTAAAATTTGCGATTTTATTTAATTTTAATAAACTGAATAGCACCATCTAATGGACGAAACATGAAATAAAAAGTTTGTTCAAAATTAGAATTCAGTTTACTAAAATTTGAAATCCTGGTTTATAATTTTAAAATTTTTTTATCGTGAAATGATATTTTTAAGTTAATTTAAGAACCCGGACTGAAAATACGAATGTGATTTTATTAAAAAAAAAATGTATATATTATTTAACATTACAATTTATTTCAGAAAATGACTACCGAGTGTTATCGTGATACGAAAATTATTAGTCACTTATTTTTATGTTATAACGACTAATTAAAATTATATAAAGCTTTATTATTGCATAACATAGAGAAGTAGCTTGTGTGAAGATTTTATTCACTTTTCAGTTGCTGCAAACTTTTTTTTTACTAAAAATTGGCATTTTTTTCTCTCCGTGTGCAAATAAAACTAATTTCTTTGCTTTTAAAGTACAGTAATTTTTACTGAAAAACGGATATACATCTGAAACACAGTTAAAGACAGTAATTTTTTCTGTCACATTTTTCTCAGTGTACAAAATTTTACTTCCAGTTACCTAATTTTTAGTTAAAATAACCACAATATGGTTAATTCAACCAAAATTCCAGTAATCACAAAAATTAACCATATAACTCTTTTCTCAGTATATTTTTCCCATTATTATTTCCTGTAACGAAGCCAACGAATAACAATTTCGAGGGGAAATAAAAATTGCTCGAAGCTGAAACTGAAAATCTTGACGACTGAAAATGTACAAAGGTTTGATTTATAAATGGGAATTGTTTGCCACTTGGACATATTTGTCGAAATCAATGATCCATGTTATTCGGGGAAATTGTGAATGATTCGGTGGTCGGGAAAAAATGAGCTTATTTGAATTTCGGTTGAATGTTGCTATAAAGAAGGACGAGTGCTCGCGTCTTCATGCTTGGCTTCAGATGTGGCTTGGCTCGATCGCACAGGAAAACAAAATAGGGGAGAAAAAGTTTCACGTTTGTACTTCCGGATCGACGTTGAGCCTGGACAGTCTGTCCAAGAGACTGACTGTGTCCGTGTACGAGCCAACCCTGTCATTATTTCTTGCAGATGCCGCATATTTCTACGGTTCCGCTAGGCGACTACCTCATAACTAGAAACCTCAATAAGGCGGGAATTGTTCAAGTCCGAATGCAACCTGTCGTCCTACTAAACCGATACATGTGTTACACTTAGACGATTATTAAGCCACCCGAAAAATCTATTCCTTTATTCAAAATGTTCTAGGCCAACGCACGTACGGACCGTTCAGTTTAAAATTCTGAATTTTCAATTTTAAAATATAACCAGAGTTTATTTAAAAATTTAAAAGAATATTTACAATAATTAAGCAACATTTGTCATCTCTCTGATGACATTCAAGGTCTCAGTTTAATCACAACTTTTACCACAAATAATTGGAAATTTATCATTATTCCTAGAGGGCGTTTCACTCTGTTTCGCGTCGCCTTAAAGTTGCAACAAAAATGCCTTATAATAACAACATTAATTTGTTTAGTATTTCAAAAAATAATGTTCATATCATAGCATTACAATCCAATTTTATGATGATATAAATGAAACATATATGGTTGATATTTGTTTCAACAATTTCATATTAAGAAAATAAAAAAATCATACATGGACATATATGTTCTTTCTGAATTCATGTATAGTAATAATTGACTTCAAAATAAAGAAACTATTGAAACCATATATAGCTAGAATATTATATCAATTATTGTTATATATGGTCATATATGAATTTTTATTTCCTTATAAACAATTGTTCAAACACACATGGATTACATATGTTTCATTTTTACCAGGTTTTACTAAATTTTAATTAAGTCAAAAGTTGACGCTACTAATCTAAACAAAAAATTATTATACCACTTACAAAATGTTATTGAATTCAGCAATATAAGAATGCATAACAATTTTTAATATAACTTTATTCTTAGCGTGTATTAAGTAATTTAATAAATCTTGCACTTTTTACATTATTTATTTAATAAAGCGCCATATAAATATGTTTATCTTATAGAGTCTATAGTATTGCTATGAAGTACCGTAATTTTTGTTCCAACTTTTTTTCTGTTAATGAAAAAAAGAAATTACATCACGCTCTTCTTCTCATTTAAACTAGAAACATCAGCTGAAATAAATTTAAAATGAAAATATTAATCTGTATACCTGTTGCAGATGCATGATTTCCTCCATTCAATTTGTATTGTAATTTTTATAATGTATAATTGTCGTTATCGAAATTATTATTTATCGCCTTTGTACCTTAATGTACAATGACTTTTGTGTAAATTCACGACGAACATTACATTCGGTTAAAAATGAAATCACATTGTATGACGAGGATGAAATCTTTATTCGCTATTATTCGTGCGAAACAAACTCGATGATAAAAATAGAAAATGATATAAAATGTCTTTTGAATTATTTAACTTTTTTTTTTTTTTCGATGTTATATAGTCATCTTATGTACTTGAGGCATGGTCTACCGGTTGTAACCACGACACAAAAGGTCGGCAAAAATCACTCGAACAATAGACGTTGCCAACCGGACGGTTTAAGTCTTTCTGGGGATGTAAAACACAAGTAAAGGAAAAACTGGGCTATAAACTTGAGTAGGAGTGAACGAAAAAGTCGAGTACGATATTTTTTTTTTGGTGAAAATAAAAAGAGTCGGGAATACGTTATCCCAAATATCGAAGCTCATTTCGACCTCAGTTTCGTTTTTCGCGCAAAAAAGTGAAACGTTCTTTTTCAATTTCGCCCTTCGTCTTCGACCTTAAATGGATTTACAATAAATTATTGTAACTGCCGTTCGTGGAAATGAATTATTTGCATCGATTTCGTACGTAAGTAAAGGAGTAAGGAACAAAAAAAAATTTATGAGAACTTTGCATTGCAATTTAGTGGTACACAAGGAGAAAAAAGTATCCATTTTTAATAAAATATTTTTACTAGTTGGCACTATACTTGCAGGACATCAAAAAGTTATCTCAACATAATTTTTAATTATTAAAACTCTGAAAACAGTTTGTTAGAAATAACAAAACTTTTAATTAGCAAATAAAACATTAATATGTTATACTTTTCTATATTAAAAATTAAGAAATCAGGTATAACAAATGTTAAAAAAATGAATTCTAATTTTTGGCAAACATTTTATTTTATGTTTTTTCCGTTGGATGTCGCTATTCATCAGCATTGCTAAACCATTGCCTATATTGTTCATAAACCAATTATTAAACAGTTTACTAAAATTTAACAAACAGATTGTTAAATTATACGAAACTGCATAGAATTACTATTTTTAATAAACTAATTTAACAAATTTTAATCAACTAGTTTCCCACCTAATGATATTCTGTGAATATAATGCCAAAGTAGAAAACTTTGCATTAAAAATTGATATTTTTTTCTCTCAGTGCAGTACTAAAAAACTGTATTTATACTTTATTAGCAATTGTCTATAAATATTAATAATAATATGTAATAAAAATTTATAAATTCAAAAAATTATGACAATACTTGAATATATATAAACATATATAAAACCTTTACACATCCACGTAATAATTAAATAAATAAATTTATCTTAAGTATTCCTAATAATAACAAACAACAGCAATTGCAACAATATTTTTTAGGCTTATCGTTACGAAATGAAAAAAGAAAAGCCCCACAGTTCTCACGAGACTTAATTTTACTTGTACATTTATCAGTAAGCCTATTCAGTGCTAACATCATATTCATATCCTTTGTCTCTAATTTAATCTATTGTCAACCCTAACTGATCTCATTCAACAGTCAATGTAACGATTATGTGGTACTGGTTACAATCAGGCGAGTTAACTGAGATGTTAAAATTGGTTTAACATGCATGAAGAAAAATCCAGTGCCAATTTGACTTCGGCGCACAACCACTTTTCCGATATTTCCAACAACTAAAAAAAAAAGAACTCCCTTTCAAATAAACAAGATTATCTGATGCCAAATAATTATAAATAAAAAAATAAAAAAATAGAACAAATTAAAGTAATGAAAATCGAAGCGAACAAAGATCATATTTTAAATTAAAAAAAGAAAAACCTGAATTAACTTATAGATTCTATATATGAAATAAAAAGAGAGTGAGAGAGAGAGAAATAGAAATAAACACCTTTTGTTTCTCGGGGAAATTCCACCGGGGAAAAAAAATGGTATTTCCGCTTTTTGCGGAAGAGCGTTGGGAAATCGATAAAGGGACAAAAGTTTATTTAAAAATGCCGAATATGAGACATTACCGAATTACGCTGGTATATGTAATTTGACTTGCTCGACTGATTTACAGTACGCTGCCAATTCAGTTGGCGACAATTGTGTCTCGATTTTTCTAGCCAACCCTTCTCCGTTCGTGCATCGTGCGCGGGGATTGATCCTTATTTAATGTATGGGCACAATAAGTTATAAGCTATTCTTTTGTGAAAAAACTGTGATCTTAAAAAGGCTTTTCTTCCTAAATTTGTAGGAGGTTAATGTGTGGAATAAGCAATCTGGGGTGAAGGACTCTATTCAAGTTCATCGAGTCGATAAGTAGAGTTGTCAGAAAGTTTCAGTGCATCTCTTCCTTACAGTGAAATGATCAATTTTGCGAAATTCGATTCAATATCAATTTTACGCATCTTTCTGTCAATAAAAAAATTTTTTTTTCTTTACTTTCAGTTATATCATTCTTTTATTTCATAATAAGAAATTTAACACAGGTTAAATATTTAGAGGAAAAAAAACACTTTATAAAATAGTTCAAGTATAAGAAGAAAAATGAAGAGTTAATTTTACCATACAAAATTGGAATCCAACCCCAGAAGACAATATATGAACATACTTGTGATAAAATATGAAATAAATGCTAAAATAAAGCACTCTTTCCTATAAATTTATTGGAATTTTTATAAATTTATTGGAATAATTATATAAATATAAAATAATTGTTTTATTATAGTATCTCTTTCATAATTTATCACAAAGAATCTCCATAAATTGTCTTTTGGGGTTCGAATACAATTTTTATGGGAAATATTACATATAACCATAATAACATTTAAACATTTATAGTCATATGTTTCCTTTTTTTCATTCTTACAGAAATCAACATTTCTTAAACTTTTAATTTTTCTTACCATTAAATATGTGTTAGAAAAAAAGAACAAAAACTAATTTTGAATTTTTTAATTTTATAGTTTATCACTGAATTAATTTTTAACTTCTTTGTCCAAACGTCAACCCCCTCCCCCTCCCCCCATGTATAGCAATGTTACATTCGAGTACGATGGAATGGCGTGTACCATGTGTGCAAGAGCTCATTGTATTGAAACGACAACTGGTAATAGAAACCGCTCTTATTGTTAGACTAGATGGGTGTTATAATGAAAAAAAAAAAAAAAAAAAAAAAAATAAAGTAATGGACAACGGGGTGATTTGAGCCATGAGGTAGAATGTTGGGACGTTTTTTAGACGAAACTATTGATTTCATTTCAAGCATTGAAATATTTTGTAAGGGAAATATTTGTACTCTATTTAATCAATAAGCTAGAACACGACAGCCAACTAACATTATTTCCTATTTATTTTTACAATCTCCTATTACTTCCTATTAACAAATTGAACTGAACTTAATTCCAATAAATTCAATTACATTAAAAAAAGAAAATCAAATAAAATTTGGCCCCTGTTGTACTTTATTAAAATACAATTCCAATATTACTTTTAATAACGAATTTAATCTCAACGAAGTAGACGGAATTAATTAAAAAGGAAAAATAAGCCTCGGAATCGAGGATGAAAATTGTTTGACGAATTTAACCGGTGTTGTACACGCCCAACGAAATGTTGACACGTACGAAGCGGAACTGTAAACGTTAACTTGAGACCTGTCAATTATTCAAGTCTGACAAGAAGACTTCAAAACTTTTACGAAGGGATTACGGCGCAACATTTTTTTTTTTTTAAACGACAGACTTTTGTCTATGCTGAGAAACAAATGTGACCCACCTTGATTCCTTGGCGTATTATTAAACGTAACAGAAAGTTGTTCTCACGAAGATAAACAATCATTTCTGAAGTACATTCAGAAATTTTAAATTGAAGGTTTTGCTGTCAAAAGGGCTACGCATTCTATAAAAAGTTTTTCCTCTTCTTTCTTTTTTTTTAATACGAAATCACCATATTCTTCCAAAAATGTTGACTCTACTGATAAACACTTTCACTGAGAAAAAAAGTTGGAATAAAAATGACCATACCTTCCGGCGTTGGAAGGTATAATATTGTCTACAGTGTCTGCCATTTTACCTTATCATAGAAGTAAAATTTTATGTATGATATAGTAATATTTTATATTCAGTATGGTAATAATTACCATGAATCCTGGCAGCTTTACAAGGTTATATAGAAGATTTTACTGTACCATATAACAAATATTGTTATGCTGGTAGACTGAGAAAAATACACTGAGAAAAAAATTGGGATAAAAATTATTATACTAAATGTAAAAATGGGGACAAATTACAATTTTTGTGATATTTAAAATACATTTTAAAAGAGATTATCAGTATTGTACAAGTTATTATGGTACAGTATAATAAAAATGTTCATTTTTCTTATAACCTCTTTTAAACTGTGTATTAACTAAGGCAAGAAGATGTCATTTGTCCCTCTTTTTACATTTAGTATAATAATTTTTATCCCAATTTTTTTCTCAGTGTAGTATAGTAATCCTGGACTCTGTGTGTTCCTGTATAAAATAATGCTCGACAATGTGACAAGAAGTACTACAGTTCTAATACTTGGTACTTGAAAAAGTGAACCCATTTACCAGACTGTCTGGCAAAGTTCTTAACATTGGAGCATAAAGTCTCCGAATGCCAGAAAGTATAGTAACTCTTATTAGTTTATTTTTCTCAGTGTATAGTATACTCTCAGTATATGTATAGTATATATAATAAAAAATTGAATATAAGTGGCATATATGCATATAAATCCTTTTTCATGGTTAATTATATAAACATCATAGATGGTGTCTCAGAAGGTATAATAATTTTGATTATAACTTTATTCTCAGTGTTCGTTCTGGTAATAATTATTTCAATGAACAATAAATATTACCAAAATTTAAAATAATACGAAACATTAAAAGGAAGATTTGTTGCTCTTTATACTCACTCGTATATTGATAGAAATAAAAATGTTATAATAGCGTGATGGGACAAGGAAAAAAAGTTTTCACTTACAACAAAGATGTTACTTTGAGGAACGTCTGCTAATCAATCTCTCGCACTTACCTGAAACAAAAGAAAAAAGAACATTGTTCGTATTAATTACTTTATTCCATGACTCATATATGATACAATAATAGAAATAACGCGGCGATAACTCGATTAAGGTATAACATTCGTACGGTGCAATTCTGAGTTATCAATCCCCGTTTCCATTAGTTAATGTTCCGATTCATCAAAGCTTCGAGGTTAAAAATTATACGGAATAGAATGAGAATCGTCGCGAAAAAGGTGCCACCACGTATTGTGGGCACACAACTGTGGCCTTTTCATTGCAATTAACGAATTTCTACTAATTTTTAATGGAAAAATCTTTATCTATTTATAATTTAGATTTCTTTATAAATGGAAATAATGTTCGTTGATAATATCAACGCTTCCATTATCTTCGTAAAGGTAGAGCTGGAGTGGCTCTCCTTGGAGCTCGAGTAGCGCCCCGCCTACCGTCTCGTTGTTCCTTGGACCCTATGCATTTTATATTTCTCTTCCTCTAAAACTGTAAGGCCACAGCCCTTCAAATTATTCTCACTAACGGAAATGTGTAATTCAATTCGTCACTACTTTTTGTGAATAATATCAAATTGCTTCTATTTACGATGAAAACAAATAGAACTTCTTAGATCAATATTGTTAATCAAACGGATTGTTATTTCTCTTTGTTTATACGTTGGGGAGAAAATTTTTTAATAAACCTAACCAGGTATGCATAAGTTAAATATCACAATCATCAAATTATTAGTCATCTTTGCCACGGTTGAAAATTTAACCGAATTAATAATTTTAAGGTGGTTTTACTATACGAATGAAAAATATTATTTCACTGAGAAAAAAAGTTATATTTAAAATTACCATACTTTCTAGCGTTGAAATGCCAAATTTTATGTATGATATAGTAAAATTTTATATCCAGTGTGGTAGTAATGACCATAAAATCGTGGCAACTTTACAAGATCGTATAAAAACTTTTACTATACCATATAAAAAATATCCAACGTTGGAAGGAATAGTAATTTTTGTTATAACTTTTTTTTCTCAGTTTGTAATCTAAAATCCAATTTATTTCAAGTTTTTAGTAAATTGAATTGTAATGTAAAAAAATTTCTTATTTTTTCCGAGGTTATTATAAATATCCTAAAATGCATTAAAATTTTTCATAGTACATGGTTTAAATATAATACAACACATTAAATCACATTGTAATCTATTAAAATTCATGAAACGATAATTGATATAATATTCTAGCCATATTTGTATTTAATAATTTCCTTACATGGCCATATATGGATTAAAAAAAAACATATATCCACATATGAACTTTTTATTTCCCAACATGAAATTGTTGAAACATGTATGGACCATATATGAACCATATATCTTTCATCTTTACTAAGACTGGAGCATAAATGAACCCATTAACTAATATCCTAATAAAAATTCGCATCCAAAGTTTCAAACTCTGACACGTTTGAAAGATATCCAATTATATTGGAAACAACAAGTGTAAAGAAATCAAAAGGAAGGAAGAATTAATAAAAAAAAAAGAAGATAAACATTACAATGA
>JABFPN010004555.1:0-14896 GCA_022817305.1 Leptoteleia sp. ZL-2020
CAACGGCCAACAACAACTCCGGATAACCGTGCCCTTTTGCCTTTAGCCATATTCTGTCGGACGACTGGCTGGCTTTTCACCGCGGCACACAATTTCTTGCCACTTGTAGCCTGTCGCGGGAAATCCTGCGACTTGTCCGTCTGTGTCGTGTCATCATCGAATCGAGCAGACAGTAGCGAGCGGTAGCAGCCAGTAGCGGACTACTACCCCCTCCGTAGGAAATCAATAGAGAGAGGCGCCATGCCGCAGCACCGCTCGGTCAATGAGCCGCTTTCGCAGACTAAGAAATGACGACGGACATACATCCCTTTTTTCTTTCCGTCCTTTTTTTTTCTCTCCCTCTTCTTCCCTTTTTTCCATTCTCCGTTTCTTTTATTTGTATGCCCCCCCCCCTTTCCCCCTCCTTCCCTTCTCTACTCTTTCCCCCCTCCGCATCTTGGCTCACGGATACTCTACTTTTTGTATATAGATATAGAGAAAAGGTGGCGTGCCTCGAATCGTTCGTACCTACAATCTTTTGAAGCACGAATGGAAATAAAATATACTTTTAGGGAGTTGCTTTTTGCTCCTTGACAGTATAATGGCCTTTTATAAACCGGAGGATCGGGACATTTGTGACTTTTTTGGCCCGAAAAAGGTTAAAGGTTTAATTGACGACATTTTACTAGGGTGCTTACGGTAGATTCGTCGATAGAACCTCTTTTTTTTCCATTTCAATTTTTTTATTTTTATACATTTATTTATTTATCTAATTATCCCTTAATTGATTAGCGATTTTGAGTAGAAGTGCAACTGTAAAAGTTCAAATTTATTATTCTTGAGAACGTACCTTAATATTAAAAAAATGTACCTTAAAACCTTTTTTCTTTGTTTCATTCTTGTATTACTATAATGGTTAAAGACATATTTGTTTATATTTGACGTTAAAGATTATGCAACATTTTTGAGCAAAAAATTTACCTTTATTTTCATCTAAAAAGTTTCATTAAATGTCGCTCTATTTCTGTGTTACCGAAAACTAGACCAAACTGTAATCTGGAATTCTTAATCGGAACCTCGCCAATTAGATACCGTGGAAAAAAAAGACGGTTTAGAATTTTGCAACATTGAACATTTCTGGCAGATTTATAATTAACTGTTTATCACTTTGCGCGCGCACATCTCCATATAAAATCGAGATTGTCTTTCTATATAATGAATAACCTAGAATAGTGCGATTGATGGTATCATTCAAGGTCAGCGATAACATTTTATTCGATCAGTTCCCATAGTCTTGTAGGTCGTAACAGTAATGATTTCGTGTTTTCTTATCTTTTTCTTATTCTTCTCCTTATCGTCAATTTCAGTAATAAAAGGAAAATTGCCACGCAGGAATAACTAAGCATAATATATGAATGGGATGTAATTATGAGACAGGAGCGAGACTTCTGTCCTTGAATATTGTATTTATTTTTGACCTAGGTTGTAATTGAGGTATAATTTCTTGCGGGAGGATATTTACAATAACATTCCATTTCACGTGTCATTTCCATTTTATTCTGTTACAAAAATTGTCGAGCCCTACACCATATGCGCATGCGCCGCTCATGCATAGTCTACGAAGCACCATTATAATAAATTTTACCGAACTTTTCGATAAAGGATTGATATTAAGCCAAGTTGGTTTAAATACTGTTTCAATTCTGTAGCATAATTTGCAGAGGGAAAGTGACATATATGTTAAATTAATTATAAATCTATTTTTAAGTGGTAATTAAAAAATAAGAAGCTATTTTTAGATAACTTAATAAATAAAACTATTAGTTTAAAAATATAACTTTAATAGTGAAATTTATTAAACTTAATTAGTTTAAAAATAAAGGATTATGTTATAAAATTGCCATTTAAATATTAAATGAAATTATATTATAAAATTGCATTTTAAGTATTAAAGGAAATTTAATACTTCATATTAACTTTATAGAATTTTTAATCAAATTATTTAATTAATTAAATTATACTTAATTAAAAAATACTTAATAAAAATTGCATAATAAAACGATTCAGAAGCCGCCAAACGCCAATTTATTAATCTGTCGTTTCAAATTCGCCGCTAGTCGAGCTGGCGCATGCGTTTTTGCATCCGCGCCACGTGAGTAAGGTCACCAACAACAGTTCTATAGTTGTCGCTGCTGCCGTTGCGAAAGCATTACTAAGGTTATGTTATAAAATTGACTGGCAGTATTTCATTTTATTTTGATTTATTGAAATATGTGTGTTCATCTCACTAATGCGGTACTGCCAGTCAATTTTTGAGCATACATTCAATAGAACTCAAGCAATAAATCGCGAGTAAATGTGTAACGATGATTGCAGTCACACGTGAAAAAGTGTTGAACGTCATAGTTTCTCGTCTGCCACCGTGCGCGTTTGGCCAATCGGGTTTGTGCGATACATCGGACGATTTCACGACTGCGCAAACAATTCCATGCGGAAAACCGGTAAAGTCCGCCATATCCCTTTCGTCTGCTGTTACAAGTGAATAATCAGGGCTAATGTAAACAAACAGAAGTGGCCTTGTTTTAGTGCTAGAAATGAGGTATTTTATTTGAAAATATTTTGAAGACATATTGAAATGACTTTGTCAGTAACGGTACGAGTTGTGAAATTTCAAAATAAACAATAGAAACTATTAAATGTATAGACAACAAAGTAGTCAAACAAACGTTTAATGACTCGACAGATTATTGGTTAAAGTTAAATTATCTCTGTGAATAAAAAACGGAGATAACTTTTTAGCGCATATGTGCAACTGAAAAAGGTTTAAAACCTTATACATTCGGCAATTAATGTGAAAGCGTATAAGATTTGTGTTATTTGCCACCGGATAGCCACAGCTATCGTCGGTCAAGCCTCGTCAAAGGACCCCAATGAATAACGAGGGAAACGCGATTATACTAATCATCCCTATTCGTTCTCCAATTAACGGATTTATCCATGCGACTCTTTGAAGCGGCGTGAATTGAACAAAGTTTTCTGTTAAGGGATTTAATTACTTATTTAAACACTAGGACCTTTTGTCGGGAAACGCGTCTTGTCGCCTGACCAAGTTATTTTTTAATTACCACTTTGATTAATAATCGATTTAAAAATAACATCACAAACAAACTAATGGCAAATATTGATAAAAAAGGTTTGTATTGTAAAACAATCATCTTTGAAGTAGGTTTTCAATTATTCATTAGTATTTTATTATTGTGAAGTATAAAATGTTTCTGAATTTTTTTATAACCTAAATACTTCTAGCTACTTTTAAAATGTATACATTTTAAAATAACATCGAATAACTTTAATAAAAATTACATTTTTAGAATTGAGGATGTTAGAAAAGTTTAAGGATTAAATTGTTATCCTTTATAGTACAATTGTAAATTTACAGTTTCTTTTATTACAATAATTGTAGTTTTGAATAATTATTTGTCTATTTCTATTTGTTAATTATAATTTATTTAAAATTGGGTTAATAAATTATGTGAAATTCAATGAAATAAATGTATAATAATTTATGAGAATTTGTTTAACGAATAGCATCCAGTTATAAAGTTTACTGTGATAAAAATAATTTAAAAGCTTAATCTTGCTGGTGATATAAAATTATATACTTTAATCATATAATCATTATTAACTCATGCAAATTAATATCAATTAAATTAGTTTTAAAAATAAATATTAATTATATATATATATATATATACTAAATAATTGCATATTTAATAAAATAATCAAAATACTTGTGCTTTGTTTTCCAAATTAGAACATTAGAAAAGGTTGTCCCTTTTGTGAATTGAGCCTAGGACATGAACTCAGGAATAATTCAATTTCTCTAAATGAAACGTTATTTTCCCCTAGCAGAATCGGGATAGGAATATTCATTGATCCAAATGATTCAAAAAATGGTAGATTCTTCCCACTAAAAGGGGGAAGGGGACGTTTCGATTGATTGGAACTTCAGAGTACGGTGTCAATGAATATTGCGTAAAGGAAGTATAGATGTTATATCCGGTGGTTTGCGCTTGCGTGACGTTGTATAGAGGTCTTGCGTCATGGATGACGTAAAGGCCGCGTCGGAGAAATGTTACCATTGACGAGGACTTGTTGCACGAACTCGTGTACACACGTCGTTTACGCGAACGCTTATTGTCGTACTTTATTTCATATATCTTGTCCTTTTAAACTTTATTTATGAATTGCAATTGAATACGGTGCCTATTTTTGGTTACATTAGTTAGGTACAATAGAGAAAATTTAGACTTTCAATTTAGTTGAAGTATTGGGTTGGTAATTTTAGATACAACATTTTAATCTATTATATTCAATTGATTATTTCTACTTTTAAATAGCTTTTAATTAATTAATTTTTAACTTATATTTGCAGGTGAAAGCAATTATTTTTTAGTTATATTAATAAAAATGTAAAATTATACTGTGTATTAAATGAATATGAAAATATTAGTAAGAATTGTATTTCTGAGAAAATATTGTTCATAAAAAGTACTGTTTACAAAAATATTGTAAAAAAAGGGAAGACATAGTTTTTCTAATAATATTATCTGAATTAGGTGTCTTTCATTGAAGAATACAGAAAGTTTTATTTCTACATACAATTAGTTGATTTTGTCCAAATTGTGTTTAAAACCTGCATATTTTTTTTAAAAAAATTATATAAATTTAAGATAATGTAGGTACACGTATAAAAATAGACAGGTATTTAATATAGTTGTTCGAATTTTTAAGGTTAAGAAAGTTTAGAGGATAAAAATAAATTTGTGCAAAGTTAATGCTGATTTAAAACCATTTTTTATTTTATTTTTTTTAGAATACAGTTTTCTTAAACTTTTATCAGAGTTACTATTTTTAAAATATAAACAAGTTTTTTTTACAAATACAATAATATTTATTAATTGTTGTTAATTATGTAAATGAATGATTATTTCAACCAAGATGCTAATTTAATATAAAAGTTTTATTAAGTCATTATGTCTCATGTAAAATTACAATGAGTAGCTATTAAACTTGTACATGGCATAAAATGTTCCTTTAAAGGTTGAAGATGATAAACATAACTGTTACTGTAATATTTTATTATTCTTTCTACGTAGCATATTTTATTTGAATGTTACTTTCTTGGCTCTAGAGTCATTAATGTTTATTGTTGTTTTTCGATAGCATTGAAACATTAATTTTTATGTAATAACTAGTAATATTTAGCAAAACAGTTTTTTATACAATTCAATGTTTGTATGATAAATAAATTGTTATATATTATTTAATATACTTAACATTTTGTTATTTCTACATACTCGATGAAAGTTTCTGTATTCTAACATTTTATACTGAATAAGCTAGATAATTTATGAAAACTTATTATTTAGACTTAGTTTAATACTTATTTTTATTACTGAATTTTACTTACAATAATATATACATAATAACATATAATTTTATATTTATATAATACAAGTATAATACAAATAATTAATCAAATTTAGTTATTATAACATATTAAAATATACTTTTATTTATACCATTTTTTAAAGTTAAATTATGGGAATTTTTTTTTTTAGAAATTATGGGTTCCATTCAATATTTATTTTTTTATAGTCACACTTTAATTAATGAAAGCAAAATGTTAATTACTGTTGATACTGAAATATCTAATAATTTACTTTTTTTTAAGATTCGTAACTTGTTTGTGTACAAATTATTTGATATATTTAATAAAGTAAATAACTGTGTGTAATGTATCCACAAAATTAAAGTGTGTATTCTATTAATAATAAGAGTAGAATCACACAATATATGTAGAAAGAGAAATGTATTAATTATAATTATACCATTTGGAGATTTTAATTTGGTATATAATTATTTATGGACATTATTTAAGATTTTATTCTTATTATAGGCATTATTTAAGATTTTATTCTTATTATCAAGACCTAAAGTGATACTCATTATTTTTTTATTTATTTATACAAAAAGCGTACTATCGTTGGACTTGGCTATATATAAAAATTGATTAAAAAATCAAGCAAAATTTGAATGAAATGTTGACGGTTTAAATTCTACTTAATAAAATGTTAAATATGTACCTGAAAAAGAAATTAATTTCAATGTATATAAAAATTAATGTTTTATTCGCAGTTTTATAATACAATATAATTAATAATGCATTAAATCATCAAATGTAATCAAATTAAATGCATATTAAAAACAAATCCATTACTTATTTAATAAGTTAACACATTTAAGAATAAATTTAGTAAAACAATGATGTTATTTTATAAACATTAGACTTTGTACTTTTTTATTAACATTTTTTTAATTGTTTAACTGAAAGCGTTAGAAGAAAATATATTTTTATATTTTATTATAAAAATTTACACATTTCCAATAAATTTTATTGCACTTTTAAGATTTAATTTAATTATCTTCATTATATTATCTGTACTAATTTTACATTATACTCATATTACAGTATCTTTATTATATTCATATTTAATTATAAATAACTAATTACTAAATTATATTTAATTAATAAATACTGAAATAAAGTTGTTATATACTTGAATAATTGCTGTCTTAAGTTAGCAAAACGTCTCAATTTATTGACAATTATTGTTTTAAAGCAGATAATAATTGTCAACATGCTGATATGGTTTACTAACTAAGACACTAATTTTTTCAAGTATATTTCTACTTTACTAACATGTTAGTAATTTTTATTACTTTTCTTCTCTTCATATACCTATCTACAAATATTATCTTTTATATTCAGAACATTTTGAAGATATTCATATAAAAGGACAAAATTAAAATTAATTTAGTAAGATTTATATACATGATTCAATTCTGCTGTTAATAACAACTTTACTCATTTTTAAATTCTGAATATTTATCAATTTCATTAAATGAAAATTTATCGTTTTTAAATTTTACACGAAAACTCCTTCCACTTTTTCATTGTTCCGTGATAATTCTATATTTCATGAAATTATGACGCACTCTAAAAAATATATTACATTGTCAAGCAAAATTCACATGTTACAGATAGAAATTTTTTAGATTGCTCATTTTAAGAAATTGTTGCGAGGGCAATTGAAAGCTTATGTGTTTTAAATGTATAAAATTTTAATTTCATAGTGACCAGTGACCAAGTGAGTGAGAGTGACCAGTGAGCAGCGATGACTGACCAGGATGGACCTAAACACCGTGGAGACTTGAAACGGTAAATAAATTTATTAACGGATAAAAAGGGCAGCCTATACTGGCCCAGTACCGAAGCCAGTACTGTTTCCATATTGGAGTAATAACACCAGCAATACTACTACTCGATGGTCTAGCAGAACAGTTTCTGGTACTAATTTATTGCTGATTCAGTACCAACTCAGTCTTATTAATAATTCAGTATTCTTAAAGTAGAATAGAATTTAAAAAGAATTATTTAAATACCATGAAAAAGTATTATCCTAAACAGAACTGAGGAAAATTTTGCGAGAATGTTCGTTTTTCATTTAGCTTCACAATGAAATTGATATGTTTTATCTCAATAACACTTAGAAATATATATCTATATTCAGATGCACTGGAATGCATAAAATAAAATAATCATGAAATAAAAAGAAACTGTGTGATATCGAGGAATTACACCAAGATATCTTCTTTGCAATTATTTGAACTAAACTTTTGCTCTCACATCAAAGAAGTGCAACAAAATTGATCACGCCTTTGAAGCATCGTTCAATTTTGTCACACAACTTTTTTCTCACAGTACAAACATAACGTTGCACGAGCTTTTTTCACGACATATCTCAAACATAACAACAAAGTGATAATAATGAAACGCAATGACATATCTTTTGGATGATCCATGTATGTGTACATTAGTAGCTTTAGATTTACAAGGATCTAAGGAGCGTAATGCTACGATGATAAGGTGATATCGAGCGAACAACCTGGCACGTTTCCCAAGCTCCCTAGATTCGCTCAGAAACGATCGTGTCAAGGTAACTGCAAACCATTTCAACCTCCATCGAAAATCTATTGCTTTGACTCAAGACAACAAATATGATGTTGAGCCTGTCGAGCTAATTAAAATGATTACTTACGCCAAGGAAAAAAGTATCTTAAATTCTCGTTTACAGTTAAGATAAATGATACTATATATATAAAGAATATGATAATTTCAATAATTAGCTGCACGGAGAAAAAATTTTGTACCATTTAAAATAGTAAAAATGATAATCATAGGAGTAATTTTTAGTATTTTTTAATAAATTTTACTATTATTTATAGCAAAAATATTAACTTTATCAATCCTTAAAATGATACAACAATAGTAATTTATGATATTTCTTTGTTTTCTGTGTAGATACCAAAATTTATATATTTTTTTTTCTCTATCAGGAATAAATTTGAGTCAATAACTGCAATATATTTAATTTCTTTCTTCAAATTAAAATATTTTTTGTTCAACAAAGTAGTAAGTAAATTTTTGCAATATAACTGTTGTAAATGTAACTTGCATTTAAAATCGTATTTCTTAAAATAATGTTTCTATCATATAAAATTTATAAAACGGGTGAAAAATTATTTTATATAGCAATATAAATAATGACAGAAGTAATCGTAAAACAGATAATATTACTAAACCAGAATGACAATAAAAGATTCAAGTAATAAAGGGGAATTATTTTCTAAACATAACGGGACATTATGAAATGAAACTAATAAATGGAAATTTCAAATAAGAAAACTGTAAGGATGATAAAAAGGAAGAAAAAAAAGAAAGAAAAATGTCGAAAAAACTTTTCAACACCCGAGCGATTTTATTTTCATTACTGTAAATATTGATACTTCATTCATCCCTACGATGCTTTCAAGCTTATTTTGTACCTCAATGAGCTTTAATACGTAAACGTTAAAATGAAGCTGGGAAATTGTGCCGGGTAACTTCAAGTTGGAAACACGAAAAGAATTTCTGATATAAATGATTTTGCCAATGCAGTTCGATGTGTATCGGTACAATTTGTATGGCTTGTTTCTTTTATGAAACGATGCCAAGGCAATAAGACGAATGAAATTATTTTTAGCTTCGCGTAGTTTGACCATGTCAGTTCTGATGAGACGCTTTATTTTGTATACCCAAAGACACTTTTCACTAACATTTTTCTCGCTTATTGTTTGTACGAGGAATGTTGCAAATCTTTTCCGAGTGTATGATTAAAGCAGATATATAATACAGTTACAATCATTATTACAAAGATTTTTAATTAATTATTTATTTGAAAAAAATGTTGAAATATCCTCTGCACTGAGAGAAAGAATATTACTTTTTAATAAGAAATTAATTAGTTTAGTATTACACTTGCTGGATATCAGTATATGGTGAACTAAATTATTAAAATTTATTAAGATAGTTTATTAAAAATTGTAATTCTAAGCAATTTTGTACGTAGGTTAGCGACACCTAATGAGCAAAACATAAACGAAAAAATTTATCAAAAATTTGAAATTTCTCGGGTTTTCAATGTTTAATTCTCTTTTTTTCTACGTGGAGAGCTCCGCGGGAAAACTTTATGAACAAATTAACGCGACGGGAAAATGCGATTTAAAAGTAACAAACGTCGTCTCAAGGAGAGTCGCTATGAAAACGAAAAGCCGTGATCAACATTGTTTTTCCTGCGTACGACGTGGTGTAAAAATAACTCGATTAGTGCAAGACGACTCGGTTGTCCTGAATTTCCGGCGTTGCTCGAAACGAGAAGCAGAAAGAAAAGAACGGGGGAAGGACGGAGAGAGACTGGCGTGCAAATGGAGAAAGAGGGAGACGGAGCGATAAACCGCGCTAGAAATAAGTGCGTAACAGGAAGTTGTTTGTGTTATCTTGCGGACCGTGTATTTTAGGTCTTGCGCGATGACGACGATTTAATAATCGGTGTCAGAGAAAATGAGAAGCGCGCGCATTTCGAATTGAGAAAGAATTGATTTCGAATTCCTGGCAAGCCGTTCTTTTTTTGCGTCAAGTAACTTTTCATTGTCACTTATGCTTTCTAAAAAAAAAAAAAGTAGATAAATTTTTTTCACTTCAACGAAGACACTTAATTTGCAAATAATTATTAAGAAAATCTTATTTTAAAACATGTTTAATTTCTTCTTTATTCGAAAGTCTTTTTTTTATAATGTTTAGTAAACGAAAGTATAACCTTGAAAGTTATGAGAGGTAACTTTGAAATAAAGTAATCTTAAAGAAACTCTGTTAAATACTTTACCTTATATCGAGTATTGAAGTTTACTTTATATTAAGTGAGTTAACAAAAAAAAGAATTTATAAATATTTAAAATTTTTTCATGTTTAGTTTCATAATCCCCTTGCTTTTAATAATATATTCTACAATGTTTTCAACTTTTTAATGAATTAAACCGCGTAATGATATTTTTACCGTGCCTTTGGTATCTTATCTTGTCTTGCTCCTATGCAAAACAATTACACGTATCCGTACTGAATACTCGCGAAACTTATTTACTCGTGCCATTACATTTTATCGTATTAAAAGAACTTTAGTCGTCGCTTTTTCTAAGTCATTTTATGGTACAGCATTTGACGATAATTTCAGTAACCTTTCCCTATTAAAATCAGTTTATTGATTTGCAAAAGGGCATTGAGGAAATATTTTCCGCATTTTTCTGGTGAATTTTATTTGCCAATAATATTATAAAGCGAAATGGGATAAAAGAATATTAAAAATATTCAAATGACATTACGTGGATGGCATAGCGAATACTTCATACTGTATTAAAATAGACGGTACAAATTACACCGAGAGAATAAAACGCTGTTGACAGATATTATCAACGATTCCAGCCATCAACACAGTTTTTTTTCTCTCTCTCTCGTGGTATCATGTCTTGGCAAAAATTTTCATAAAATATGTACGTAATTGAAATGCACATGTTAATTGAACTTTTAAAACGCAAAATATGACGAGAGATTTTGCATTCATATACTATTATAAGCATCACATTGCAGAATGACGTCACGCAATATTCCCGCAATTTCTCAACTTTTAAAACGTGCTTATTTTTTGAATGACTGCATTAAGAATAAAGGTAGACACTAAGTTATTTTTATTAACAATTTGGGTCATTTTTATTAAAGTTCAAACATAACATTATATTGCCTATCTCAATGGTGCGGTGATATTATACAATAATACGTTAATCTGCTTGTAATAATAACATATATATTGTATTATATATGTAACAACACGAGTTCATAATATAAGACTAAACTATTTTACCTAATCCAAATTGTATAAAAGTACTTTTATTATTTGCTATGTTTTAAAAGTATGATATTTTAAGACTTCAAGATTGTGATATCTTATTGTAGATAATACAACATTATAATAATAATAATAAATTTATGTAGAAATAAATTGAATTTATCAGGAACAAGTGTGTAAAGATAAACATAATACATAAAACTGTACAGTATCAATTTATAAATTAATGTTAATAATAATAAAAATTTGACAAGAATTAAATTAATTTGATTCATAGCTCAAAATACCCAGACAAAAATATTTGATAGAGTGTAATCAAGATACAGTTAAAGTTAGTTATCATTTTTCAATTAAGCTTTGCTTAATTTTTATCTAATCTTATTATTCTTACATGAAAAGTGATTATCTATAAATTTCTTATTTAGATATAATTGGTACTAATAACATCAACGTAAATCTGATTATGTAATTATTTTTTATTGCATTGTTACTTTCATTTACCAGTGAGAATGTATAAATTAGAAATATATTCGATAATGAAACTTACTTCGTTAAACGGTAAGATTAATTTGTTCGTGTTTTTACAATGTTTATAATCAGATATTCACTCTTTCAAAAAATAAAATAGAAAATGCTCTACAAAAATTTCATTATTTATTTGTTAACAGCTAATAAAATCTTTTTACATTCATTTAGGAATAGGTCCGAAAGGTGAACATTTTCACTCTTAATAATATTAAAATGATATGACATATGGTAAAATTAAACATAACATGTGATGTCATTCTGTAATATAATAATTATACTTTCATTCACTATTACTAATATTTTTCATCTTTCACAGATAATTTGTTGTTATTCATAATTAATTAAGTTAATTACAATAATGAATTATTCGTGTTTAAAAATAATTGATAGTAGTTACACATTTTAAATTTAATCCTCTGTCTTCCATTATAATATAAACGTAAAGTGAGAGAGAAGTATCTTGACGATTTAACCAAAACGGCTTGTCAAATTAACTAAAATATAGATTTTTTGGTAACTGTAAATGAAGCATCTGGTAAAAGTGATTTCTTTTAAATCTAACTTGCTTAACTTTAAAGATTATTTAGAAAAGTTATCCCTTATTAACCATATCACATTAGTCAAAGTCAACAGCCAGTAGACCATCTAATATAAAAACCAAATTTATCTTCATTTTCTAATTAGCATAAGTAAACTTTGTGATCAAAATTAATTCTGACAATTATCACAAAGTATGGAGTAAGATAGTACTAACGGAACTCCAAAGTAAAAAAAAAATGTAAATATATTTTTTCAACGCAATAGAGAATTTTGGGCAGACAAAAATAGATGTACGATTGGTAAAAAGTACTTGATTATCTTAATTGGAATGTCGTTATCGCACATATAAACGGATAATCTGTTTAATGTTTCGAAAAATGATTAATAAATTAAATAAATATTTAATTAAATATATATGCATCGGAATTAATTGTAACTATTTAAAAGAAATATAAATAGAAAGGAGTATTAGTTGTTAATTTAGTTAATTGTGAATAATTAAATAAATTGTTAAAAAATTAATTGTAAAGTATATAAAAAGAAAGTAATATTGTTAGGTCATTTAGTACTTTGCTTAATTAACAAAAATGTACACCCAGAGATAAAAATTTATTAATTTTAAAAGAGTAGGTTTGTTTGAAAAAATGTAATTGAAACAAAGAACATATTTGTTGAAGTAAGATTATTTGTTTTAAACAAAGGCCCCTTGTTGAAATTCAACAAATTAATTCATTTAAAAGTAACGTAACACGAACCGTGAAACGAAACAGAAAACTCGTTTATAAATCATTTAATTATTTTATTTATTAAAAATAACTAATATTATATTTAAAAAGAAGTAAAAAGTGTATTAAAAATAGATAAATTAAATTTATAAACAGAAAAAGAATATTATTTATAACAAATATGTGCGTGGAAGCGAATAAAACCTTGATTTAAAATAAACATTTTAAATCAGTTAAATATAGAATCAATTCAACTTTCAAATTATATGTATTTCATCTGCTCGAAAGCATATTTATTTAAAAGTAATGAATTCTTCCCGCGGACGTATTTGGCGGGAATTCGAGGGATTTGAATTAGGACGAGTTGACATTTCACCCTAAAGCGCGCTTCCGTAATTTTATCTTTCCGTCTACATCGGTAAGGCAATTAATAGAGCGCTTCGTTTTACAAGCTTCAGTCTTTTCAGCGTGGATCCGACTTTAAGCCATTTTAATACCCATAATAGGAGAATAATAACAGCCTCCCCCCGTGTAAGAGGCCGGTAAACGCGCAAAGGTGGCGCAAAATTGCAATAGGTCTGAAATAAGCGGGACGATAAGCCGTTTAGCCGCGGACTTGCCGAGTTATCGGTTAAGTGGGAATTGGTCCTGGCAGCCTGGGCTGTTGGTCACCAGATGCCAGGCCGGTCCTAGGGCGGCTATATTCCCGCGGGCGGCCCCCTCCCCTCGCTCCGCCACTCGGTTGGGCACAACAGCGCTCCTTACGTGCGTTCACGGACAGACTCGACGGTCGCGATCCAAGCAATATGGCTTCCGCGAGGAGCGCCAGCGAGTGAGAGTTGCGCCGTCAAAGTGACATTCCTCGGCGATGGTGAAAGGCCGCGTGGAAAGCGTCGCGTCGGCGAGCGCGTCGCGTCAACCGTCGCGATAATGCGCGAGATTGCGCCGAGATTGGTCGCGTCGTTTATCGCGCGTCGTGTCGCGGCACTGACAGAGCGCGACGATCCCTAGACAAGGACAGAGCGCGGGGGGGCCTCGAGAGCCAGCGTGTGTACGGTGTGTACGTTGCACCGATCGCGCGGGGCGGGGGCGGAGAGGCTGACAGAAGGGGCGAGAGGGAGAGGGAGAGAGAGGGAGAGATAGAGATAGAGAGAGAAGATAGAGGGAGTGAGGGAGAGGGAGATAGAGAGAGGTGCGACACACGTTCGGAAGGGCGAAATTTCGTCGTCGGCCCGCGTATGCACCTTTATCATGTGCATCGATTGGCACGCGTCCGTGCACTCGCGGGCGCATGTAAATTTTCGATAATCATTGCTACGCGTAGTTTGGGGCGCGCGCTTCGGCGTAGACGGCCCGAGGAGCGGGGGGAGCAGTGCTCGTGGCAAAGTTTGACAGCGCTCGCGCGCCCGGTTGACACCCGGTTGACAAAGGTCGGCCCCCGGAGAGACTGTTGACAGAGGAAGGAAGGTGTTGTGCGCGCGTTGTGTACTGTGGCCTAATACGGGTCGCGCGCGTGAGTCAAAGACGGAGAGAGCGACAGAGACGCAGAAAAGAATAGTCCGAGGCGACGTTGCCAATAGCCTGGCCGCTGGCGCGCGGGACAAACGGCGCGATTGTCGCGGCTCTCGGCCCTTTTGGAGGTTAGGAACCACCGCCGTGGGCCAGGGGGAGGGGCTGCCATGAGACGCGAGGCGGTCAGCACGTGACAACGATACCGAGCAACGATCGGGCCCCACTTGGAACCATGAAGAAACCACGGTAAGGTGGTGGTTAGGTTAAGGC
>JABFPN010004556.1:0-14887 GCA_022817305.1 Leptoteleia sp. ZL-2020
CCGTGAAACGAAAAGCCCCGATACAATGCGCGCGAGAAAGAATTCGCGCATCGGCCGGCAAAAAAGAGATCGCTCGAAGAAAACGGGGAGGGAGAGAGAGGAAGGGAGAGTGAGAGAGAGAGAGAGAGTGAGAGAGAGGAGGAGGGAGGAGGAAGAGGCGGGGGCGCGCTCTCCGAGACCGGGGGTGGCGCTGCGATCGAAACTTCGGGGTTTGTCGGCGGGGGCTGCGGGGACGGCCGAATCGGGGGTATAAGTGCGGGTAAACGACGCGTAGGGTGAGTCGCGGGATCAATACCGACGCCGCGCGTCTATCCGTCTCGCTCGCGCCCCCGATTTGACCCGCGACTTTTCGCCCGGCTCTCGCTCCCTCGCACCGACTCTCTCTCTGGGATCCGGTTGGCGTCTCCTCGAAATCTCGCGGCGGTCGGACGAGGACGGACGAGGACGGACGAGGACGGACGGGGTGCCGGGTGCCGTTGGCGCGAGGAGGACGCCCGGCCCCAAGGAGCCCCCGGTGGACGCGTCGCCCTGGAACGAACGAATTTTGTAGAGTGCCAAAATATAGCGGAAGGGGGGACCCGCGGGGGTGCGCGCGAGTAGAAGAGCCGCCGGCGAAGAAGAGAGGCTTTGCCGCTCTTCTAAAGCGGGCAAAGACCTCCCGTCTCTTTTTACCCGGTTCCGCTTCTTCTTTACCCCCCCCCTCCTTCTTCTCCTTTTTTCACTCTTTTCTCCCCTCTCTTTACTCCCCCGCCCCCTCTTCGCCCTTTTTTTTACCTTCTCGCGCGAACTCGAAGCGACCCCCGCCCGTCCCGCCCCGCCCCACCCCCACACCCCCGCACCTAGGACGGCCGTGTGTATTCGGTTGACGTGTCCACGAAATTACGAGCTCCGGTGACAAGTCGCGTCAGCGGTATCGGAAATCACGCGCCACTTGTGGCGGAGATCCGCGCGCCCCGTTGGCAACAAATTCGGCGCGGGCTTCGAGTGCCTGCTGTAAAATTACGAAATTGTACCACGGAATTGATTGATCGCGCCGACTCGCGAAACATCACAAAACGGAGACGCGGCTTTTTAAAACACCGCAGACGCGTCGAGATTAATGTCCTAACCCCTCTCCCCCACCCCACCCCCGGGTTAAGGGGATGGGGAGAAAAAAGTATTCTTCGTTACGCTTCGAGGAACGACCCGCTTATCATCTCGCGGCGTGGCGTAATTTTCTGTCGATTACAAGAGGAATTTTTCATTTGATCAAAATCCATACTCGGACGAGAAAAAAAAAAGAGGTCAATTTAGAACAAACTTTGCATAGTTACTATCGCAATCAAAAGTTTGCAGCGGCACGATCGCGGCGAACATATATTATTGTCCCGGCGACTTGGATCGCTTTTTCACTCCGAATAGTCCTTTTCCTTTATTTTTTTTTCCTCTCTGCTTCTTCCTCTTCTTCTCCTTCCCCGTCTTCCCTTTTTTTTATAGCCATCCACTGTTTAGCAGGGAAATTGTCGGGGAAATTGAGAAAGCACTCCTAATGCCACCTAAGTTCGCGTAGAACAAGACAAATAATTGATCCTCAGACGATGTTCGCATTGCGCTAATAAAAACAAATCGACCCCTCCTTTCTCACTCGATGCGACGGCTGCCTCTATCTCACTCGCTCTCGTGCTTTTTTCGCTCGATGGTACACTGAGAGGCATTTATTAGCCGTTGAGATTATATTTTACAATAACTCGGGTTTACGTGTACATTTATAGTAATCCTTATAGTATAATGTAGTAATTTAAAAATATATTGGAAAAAATCTGAATTAGGGATAGGACTCGTTACTTCATAGTTACTAGTTAATGTATTTTACCACCACCTTAGGAAATAAAACGTCTAGACAGAATCTGGCAAAAGCTTCTGATGAAGTGTGCAGAAGGTGTCCCGATAGTGTCCACATAGTGTCCAGATAGTGTCCAGATAGTGTCCAGATAGTGTCCAGATAGTGTCCAGACAGTGTCCAGACAGTGTCCAGACATAGTCCAGACATAGTCCAGACATAGTCCAAACAATGTCCAGATGATTTATCCAGAACCTTTTCTCGGTGTAGATATATTAATCTTACTTTATAAATATCTGTGACTGGAACAATTTAGGTCACACCCCTCTCACCTTCACAGTCAAGTTTGCCCTACATCAATTTTTTTTCCAGGCGATGGCATAGAGTGGTGGTAAAATATGCGACTGGTAACTGTGGGGTAACGGTTTCCGTTCCTCGATAACTAGATTCTTTTCTGATATCTCTCTAAAATGTGCTACATAAATAGGTAGTACTATATCATATTACAAGGAACACTACAAGTGTACACGTGTCCCCAATTTGTTATAAAATGTCGCAGCAAGTGTTAATAAATTTCTCCGAGTGTACATTTGTTAGTAAGTTCACGCGCGTATTTTAATAAACGCAATTCCGAGCTTAAGCGTTTCATAAGTAACATTGTGGAGCGGGTTTTCGCACAGGCCATTAACGTAACTCTTACGAATAATTGGAGTTGGCTAATTGGCGTCGCCCAATCTAGGCCTACGCCGGACGAATCGGTTTATTGCAACTATAAATTCGGTAGTTCCGGATGCGCCGCGCTCCTTTTCCCCCTTCCCTCCCCCCCGCTCCCCCGAATACTACTATCCATCGGGCGTAGTTACGGTAATTACTATAATTACGCGGCCGACTGTACTTTTAGCCCGAAAAGAGAGTGCGTTATGTTAAAATATTGTATTAATATTTATGGTTGTTGTATTATAGCGTATGAAACTATAATTACGGTCACCGCAACTATAAAATCTCATCTTTATTCCGGAGTCAAATGTTGCGACTCATTTTTGCGCACATAAATAATAGCGTTGCGCTCAGTCACCGGTTACACTTTGTGCGTAAAATACGTCGCGGCATTTTTCCTCCGTCTCCTCCTCGCTCCCGTCTTCTTCTTCCCTTTTTTCTTCCCTTTCTTTTCTCCTCCTCCTCCTCCTCCCCCCCCCCTTCTTTTTCGTCTCCTCTCGTAGCTCCATTCAAAACGGCACCTTTAATACTTTTAATAAATTACAACCTCAACTTGGCGCAATTATTTTAAATTAAGTTTAAGGGCGGTATAAAAACTTTACTTTTCAATAAAAATCTACAAACTTGGAACAGAGAAGGATCAAATCATTTCTTCTTCTCTTTTTTCTCTCTCCTTCTCTCTCGCTCTCTTCCTTTTTTTTTATCCTTTTTCAATAATGTCCAAGTTTATACGCACTCTTAGCGTGTAACAAAGTTCACAGTCTCCATCGTAAAAGTAAAAACCGTGATATTTTACGATAAGACCGTAACGATAATAAAAGAAAAATTGTATTCAATAAAGTGAAATCTTGTAATATGAGCTTTTGAGCGCACGCGCGCGCGCGCGCGCGCGAGTCTCGCTTTTAACAAACATTCGCGCGCGTAACATAAATTTGCGTCTTGACACAATTTTCCTAATTGGATCCTGGTGCATGCGCGCACCGCAATATACGAGTCAATTTGCAGCCGTCTCGCTCGCGCGCCAAGGATAACGCACGAAAAATCAAGTCACGCCATAAAAGTTGATACTTTAAGGGGGTGGGATTTCGTAATTCCGCGCGCGCGGTTTTCAATGGGACAAAATTAAATACGCCCCGGCGCCGTTTACCGCACTTTCGCCGCCGACCATTATATTTCGTGTATAAATTTTCGTTCTTTATTGCCCCGGCCTTCGCGCTCATTTCTATGCCAAATAATGCATAACAATTTCCCGTCATCCCGAAGGACGCGCGTTTATTTATATATAAATATATATAAACGGCAACGGAAATACGCCGCGTCAGCCGAACGCACTCTCCTCGTCTTTGTCTTACTTCTATCCCACTTTTTTTTTCTTACCCCACCCTTCCATTTTCTACTACTAGCCCCCCCTGCCTCTCCCATCCTCCAGCGGGTCCCAGCCACCACCACCACTGCATTCCTTTTTTGTTTCTCGTTTTTGTTTGTTTGCTCGTGTTTTACTCTATATCGGTATTTTATCAACTTTCGTTCGCCGAAATCCCCCCGGCTAAATCTACTTGTTAGTCGACAAACTTTCATCTCAAATCCACCATTCATAAGATCCATCTGTCAAGTCCTAAAACCAGTTTACTTTATTTGATCCTAATCAGACATAATTAGGGGTATAGGACAAAAGGCATCGCATTTCGTATCCGGATCCAATTTACGGCCCGGATCAGGTGCTTAATCCATTGCCGTTCCTGTTAATCCTCGGACTCGAATGCAGCTCGATTGGAAAATTAGAAAAGACTAATAAAGTGCCTGCGAGTGCTTTGCCTCCGATGTCCATTTGACCGCCGATCTTGTTTACGCTTTTACTTCGTGCTAGGTGGTATCATAAGTGGTTTGTTTTGTAATCACGGGAAGAAATATTTTTCGTGCAGGTATTAAGTAATTATTCCTCGGCAGCTGTGATATAAACTCGACAAATTTTTAGTTTTTCAACCGTGTTTGGAGGTTACGTCTTATCTGATTTAATATTGTATTGTGTTTGAAATGTTGAGTGATTGATGTTTTATTTATATGGAGACATATTGTATATGTATATATATATATATACATATACCTTAGTAGTAAATGGAACATATATGGTCCATATATGTTTTAACAGTTCCATATAAAGAAATAAAAAATTCATATATAGACATATATGTTTTTCATTAATCAATAAATGGCTAAAATATTATAGCAATTATTGCTATATATCAACCGTATAAGGCCATATATGAATTAAGGGTATACATATATGAAAGTAAATAAAAATGGGTAGGTAAACCGTAAACAAGTTAAGTGACTTTTTGTAGAAATAACAATTAATTGTCATTATAAAGAGACTAAAATAACTTGGAATTTAAAATTTTCCGAACAAAGTTAACAGCCGTGACTATTGAATTAAGTATAACTGATATTCAAAGTGAAATTTGAACTTGCAGAGTTTGCGATATTTTATATTTTACGTTACTCTTGAACCTATATCTTTTCAATACAAGTTTATTTTAGTCACTTTTATCTTGTCACTTTTCGTCTCTCGGTTTAACCCAACTGTTCAGCGCGAGGAGAAAAAAGTAAGAAACAAATAATATAAATACATTGACGAGATAGAGAACTTTGCGGCATAACGTATATATTAAAAAGATAAAGGCATGAGTACATTAACTTTTATTAAAGTTCACTACCACCATTAACTTAATGTTTACACAGTAATTTTTCTTGTTCCTTCTTTTTTTTCCGCTGCGTAATATTACAGGCAATTTATTTTTTACAACCGAGAATACTGTTGTTCAAGTAAATTTATATTTCAACACTAAACTTTATCACGCCTAATTTATCATTCAACATAACAAAATTATATTATTGATTAAGTTAAAATGTAAATTATTAAGATAAAATACCAAACGTGTATAATTTAAAGCATAATACGAAAACTTATTTTCCTTCTTTTCTCTGGAAAAAGTTGATGGATAACTGCTACTATATTTTATAATAACTCAATATACGTATATGTACATTTATAGTGTTCTGTATAATGTGTTAAAGTATTTAAACAATATTAGAAAAAAATATGATCAAGGAATAGAATTTAGAGTTATAATAACACAACACTAAGAAAAAGTTGTATTTAAAATTACTATACCTTTTTAGTTAGAAAGATGCCCTAGTAAAAGTGAAACATATATGGTCCATATAGAGACCTTATATGTATCATTTTTACCATACCATTGCAGTAAAATTTTATATACGATACAGTAAAATATTATATTTAGTAAGGCAATGATCACCATAAATCCAAGCAAATTTACAATATAAATATAATTAAATACACCACACTCAAATATGTTATTACATTGGTATAATAAGTACATAAGCATCATAAACGATATCCTCGCCAAGTCAGCATTTATAGTAATTTTTAATACAATTTATTCTCAGCGTAACAAAGTTCCCTCGGCTTATTTCAATGCCATTAAAACGACACTCGCAAAAAGCAATATTTATACCGTGGCGAAACAAAATGAAAACGACTTAATTACCAATAGCATAATCATTAATTGGTGGCAAATATCTACATACCAATTCCCATCTAACATGGAAAGTCGACATAAAACCCCGAACGGAGCATTCAACTATAAATTGTCCCAATACACTTTTCGAAGGCGTCCAATAATTTACAATCAAAAGCGTACAAACACGCGGCTGATTAAATGCACGAATTTTTATCATAAATTATTGGAGATGATTTAAAGTCGCCGCGGCCTGTCCGAATTTACAACAAAATGTACTGCAATATTTCTCGGGGAATAGCGCGCGCGAGCCCGTTTACCTTGATTCGCTTAAAAACTGGCGAATTAATTATGGCGATTTTAAACTCGCCGTCGTGACAAATTTATGGCAAGCAGGCAAATGTTTGTTTTTACACGAACGAATCGGGCTTTAAACGCGCACGCCAATTAGACATAAGACACAATATTAACGCGGTGTACACAACGGCGCTTTACGATTAGCCCGTGAATATGTGCGCGCGCGCGCGCGCCGCGTATAAATCCAGTTTACGGGGGCGCGTTGTGTTCCGAATGCTTCGTTATGAAATAGAGGACTTTGTCAGTTTCAATTTCCCCACCCCCATCCCCTACCCCCCCCCCCCCACCGGTTCATGCGTATGCATGTATGCATTTCAGGTTATCCCGGTGTCAAGTTTATTGTCGCCGAGTTCGTAAAGTCGCCCGAAATTTTGTAACTGCTTTTCAGTCATTAAGTGGGAGATGGACCAAATAGATAATGAGACGTCGACGCGTTGTAAAGTTGCCCGGGCCGCGTGCGCGCGCGCGCGCGCGCGATTAACATCGAGAGATTTGGTTTTACGTTTCACGGCGTTTCACCATCGAATTCCGGCCTTTTATTTCGATATTTAAATGACGCGGCCGACACTTTTGTTCCTTAAATCTTGCCGGGCTGATTATTTCGTGGCGATTATTTTGTACGTAACGATGTCGTTAAGTCCAATCGTATAACTTGCATTGTTCCGAGATAATTCTCGCGCCAACTATGTGCCGTGTTTGACAGAAATTTCGTGAATTCTTATTATATATGGCGCGCGAGACATAAATCTGTGCGTGCACATAAAAGTAACGTTTCAAGGCAGAAAAACTTTCGCCGCGCCGCCGACACCTTCGTCGACCAACTATTATTTGTTTACGTTCAATTTTTCCCGTTGCTGCTTTTACTTTTAACACCGTTGCCCCTCCCCCCCCCCCCCCCACCGAGTTCGCCCTATTTTGGCAGGTCAATTTGAATTGTTCCGTTTGGTACATTAAAAAATAATTTTTCAAATAAAAATGTTTTCATATTGTATTTTAAATTCATTTCAGGTTGAAATTTTACTTAAAATTTTAAATTTAATCATTGTTGGGGTTTCAATTATCTCGGTATAAAATCCAACTTGATCTAACATTACAGATTGTCATAGGATATATGATCAAAAATAAACGTCAGCTGTATGACGAAAAAGTTAAAAGTGGATACTTTCATCGGTCTTGGAACAAAAAAAAAAAAAGAAAAACTATTTTGAACTGCTTGAAAAAGTTTTTGGTCGGCCACGCTAAAACTTGCAAAAAGGACATTCCTCAAAGAATAATTGTCGCATCTTTAGATAGCCCACTAAATTTCTTCGCTAGTCTTTTGCAAAACATTCCAGTCGACGGTTTACAAGAAGGCCATTATTCGGCAAAGAATTCCTTCGGCTGCATTAATATTAAGTATTATATTCTCTTTGTTGGCAACAGACTACAATGTTCTAATACAGCAAAATCATGCTAAATTCACTCAACTACCATCATTAATCATTAATAAATTACAAACAAAGCGTATTATATTCGATGCATTTTCCACAAATTTAACAAACAAAAAAAAAAACTAACATTATAATTATAAAAAAGATATTGAATATATATTTCAAGAAACAAATCCATGAAAAACGTTTATATATGTTGGCATATATGACAACCTATATAAATTTTCCTTCACGGGAAGATGAATTAATTAAAAATTGTCCTCCCAATGATTAATATGAACGTGTGTCATAAAATACACGACGCGTCGTTATATCAACAAATAAAGACGTACCTTGAGTCAGTTTAAAATAAAAACACTCCTCGGAGGAACGTTAGTAAAAATTTCTCGCAAAGCTGAACAATTTAAAATCCCACAGTTTCCATTTGCATAAAACAATTCGTTTCATCGAGTGCACCCACTAGCTCGGCAAAATTTTTTTCGTTCGCTTTTTCAAAAAAGGAAAAAAAAGAAAAAGATTACCACTTTACAATCCACGATAATTGGTCGATTTTACGCAGTGCGCAAAAAACTGCCGTCGACGAGAAGACGGGAAGGCTCGCGCGCAAAACCGTTCCCAAGCGCGCGGCGTAACGATCGCGCCGAAAATTGGCGCGACAATCCGCGGGCCAAGAAGACTCGCGCGGCCGCAAGGATACGGCCGGAGCAAATGGAAAAAAAAAAAAAAAAAAGAAAAATTGCGCGCGCCCTCGCGACCGAAAAAAATTGTTTAATAATGCAATTCAGACGGCGGTTGAAGTGACACTCGGTGGCGTGCTCAATGGAATCCGTCTTCTTCGCGGAAAGAACTTCTTTTGGCGTTCGGTCCTCGAAAAAGGGCCACTTGTTTGCGACTCGAAAAGCATTTAACTTCTTAATGGCATACTCTATCGCCGTAAATTAGGGTGACATCTATCTGCTGCCGAAAATCCGGCAACGCCGCCTCTCCAGCCTCCTTTCGGCGGTGGTCGCAAAAAGTAGAAAAGAAAGAAAGGAAGGAATGAAGGAAGGAAGGAAGGAAGGAAGAAAGAGAGGAAGGAAGGACAGACAAAGAAGGAGGAGGAGCAGGAGGAGGAGGAGGAGAAAAAAATGAGAGAGAGAGGGAGAGAGAGAGAGGGATAATGGGGCTCTCGCGAGGCCCTCGTTTGGCAATTCCTCGGTGGCGCTAACGCGATTGCAGAGGCAAAATCCCGCGCGGCAATCGTGAGGATCCTTTGGCAGGTCGCGAGGAAAAGCTCGTTGCCGAAGGCTGAAAGAGACCGAGATGCCGTTCGACCGATGCACTTTCCCAGAAGGAAGCGGTTCACCCTTTTCGTATCATTGGCTCTTTTCAAGCGGGCTGCCTCTTTGAATTCTCGCTCGCGGACGAGAGCCCCGGCGCGTCCGAAAACCGGAGAAAGGTCTCGGGGATATAAGGGTTATGTACCATCGAGCGCTCGAGTGGCCAGAGCGCGACAGAGATAGAAGGGCGAAACGAGGCTATAAGTGGGTGGTACTGCTGCTCCTCGTTCTTTTTAATAATGAGCCGCGCTTTCGTTTCTTTTTTTCCCTCCTCCTCCTCCTCCTCCACCTCCTTTATTCCTTCCTCTTCTCTTCTTCCTCCTCCACCTCCTCCACCTCCTCCTACCCCCCTACCCCTTTCTTGTCTTTTTTTCTTTTTCGACTCTCCACCACGCTCCGCACCGCGGTGCCGCTCCTCGTCTTCGTCTTCGTCTCGGCAGCATCCCCGCAAAAGGAGTCAAAGACCACTCCGACGACTTTTTGGCAAAAACGCGTAAACACCAAAGGGAATCTTCGGGCAGGGCGGGCGGTTAGAGGGGGAGGGGGAGGGGGGCGCGCGAGCATCTCGAGCGGGCAAAGGCCTCTCCTCTTCCGGACGAGACTCCGGCTCCTTCTGCGTCGCACACTTAATCCCCTTTCCATCCCGGGCTCCTTTCTTCTCGCGAGTTTCGCCGGATTGCGAAAATTTTCGGGAGCCCTCGAGTCGCGAGAAACGCCAGCCGATACATTATGCATCCTGTTGTTGCTGTTGTTTTTTTTTTTTCCTCTTTTCATTTTTTCGTTCCTTTTTCTTCGCGAAAACAACACCACCCGACCCCCATCGCGACTTCCGCCAAGACAAAGGCCCCCTCTCTCTCTCTTAATGATGTTTGACTCATCACTTTTCTTCTTCTTTTTTCTTTTCGCCGGCCAACTCGCACAATTCAAGTCTTAGTTACACAGTTTGACATTCAAAAGGGAATTAACGAACGCCGTTTATGACTTCTTTCGCAGTCTTCCTCTTCTCTCTATCTATCTCTATCTCTCTTATTTTCCCCCTTCGCCACCTTTCGCCTCTTTCCCCATTTTGCGATTCATTTTTCTTACACTTTCAAACGCTGACCTCGGCGTCACCTGGGGTTCCTGTGTTGCGAAGGGCTTGTGCGCGCGCGCACACACACACACGAGCCAGTACGTAAACACACGGTTAATCGGTCGGGCGATTAGATAAGACGATACGCAAGTTTGGCAAAAATCCTGGGCGGCGCTCGGTTTATTCGGTGGTACGTACGGTCTGGCAAGCTGTCGCAAAGCGACAGCCGTCATACGAGTCTCGTAACTTACCGCCAGCTGTCGAACGGTACCACAAACTTACTCCGACATTTTGCCAACCCTTCGACCCGGACACCACACGCACCGCGCCACTTTTCTTGCCGGACTTTTCTCTCCACGGATTTTCCGCTATTAATCCGAAAATAACTGCGGTCTCCGGGGCGCGGGGACAAAATGATACTTTGATGTAAGCAGATTCGGCTCGCGGCGACCGAGCGAAAGGAGTTTTAAATATTTGCCGAACGGATAAGGAGGAGACGAGGGCTGCTTTGAAAAAGGCAAATTTATAGCCCGATGTTTCTTTTTCGCGTGACAATCAAAGTGGGCTTTCGGGGGAAAAATTAGGGCAATTGAAGTGAAATTGCCCGGGACGTTTTATTTCCGGGATTAATTAGGTAAATGTAAGGGGACAAGGGGGAAGGTTTTAAAGGTTTTTTGAATTAAAGATAAATAAGATTGTGAGCACCCACTTGCCAGGTAATATAGGTTTATGAAATTCGATGGAAAGTTCACGCGATGCTTTATGAAGTTGGGTCAGGTTTGTTTGAATTTTTTTTATTAGTGTGCTCTTTTAGTTTAATCAGTCTTCAATCCGAAGAGAAGATATTTAATAAATTACAAAATACACGGAGAAAATTATAATGGAGAAAGTGTGATTTATGTTAAATAATATGGAAATGTTTATACCAAATCTTTATTTAACTATTATAATATTAAATATCCAAATTAATTCCCATAACATTACACGTCCCGCAACATTATAAACATAAATAAAAATATCAATACACCGGCGCGCACTTTTCATTCCCTAATTAAAGAACATTAAAAACTAATAATTAATCACGACAGTCACCGTGCTTCACAGACAAAAATTACCATTTTCAGACGATTTTCACCGCTTCTCCCCTTAAAAGCACGTCAAACGCGTGGAAAAGTGAAAAGAAAAGAAGAAGAAAAAAAGTCGCTTCATAAATAAATGCGCGATCTGGCACTCGCGGGAGTCACCTGCGTAATGAAATAAGTTTGAGATGGAATAAAAAATGCGCGCCGGACACGCTACGATTTTTAATTACGCCGCGCCTCTGTCGCTCCTTCCGCAGTCCGTCCTTTTTGTTAAACAAGAGCAGCCGAAGCTAACGAAAAAGAAAAAAGAATGAAAAAAGGAGAAAGAGGGGGAAAAAAAAGAAAGGAAGAAAAGGGAGAGAGAATTCCATTATTTCTCATTGCCGCTCGGTTCCGCATCCGCCCTTCCGTCTTGGCCCCCCCTATTTTTTTCCGCGCAAAACTCGCCGCGAGAAAGATTCAAAAAGCGCTAAGCCAAAGGTCCTCGTGTCCTCAAGACTCGACGCGAAAAGTTACGCTGAAATGCGAAAGAATTCGCTGAAAGAATGAAGAGGAAAAATGCGGCGATTAAAATTGCGACGAAAGAAGAAGAAAGAAAAAAAAAGGCGAAGATTTGCGGCGATGAATAACAAAATGAGGGATTGTTCGGGGCCAAACAAATGAAGCCTTCGAAGCCGAATGAAGTGTCGGCGACGCGAAAATTACGCAATCCCACGCCGAGTGTGTAATTGATTCAAACCCGTTTTCCTTTTTCCCTTTCCCACTCCGTTGACTTTTTGTTTTCCTTCTCGCTCCCTCGCGCTGCCCCGCCAGAAAGATTAATTGATTCTCGATAAATAAGTTTTCAAAGACCCGATCAAATATCGAATGCCTATAATCGTATTATTGTGTGATTAAATATTGGCGTGTAACTTTTTCTTTTCTCCCACTTTATTTTCCATTTATTTTTATTCTTTTCTTTCTTTTTTTTATTTGTTCGACTTGTAAATATTTGCCCGACACCCGCGGAGCTGCATGCGCGTTATTGAATATTTCATAAAGGCGAAATGACGTTGAAGTGGCTGTAAAAAGGAATAAAAAAGGAAAAGAGTTCGACGTTTCCGCCGAAGATGTATTTCAAATTACCGTTTATCGTAAAAAAAGGGGGTGGGGAGGAGAGGGTAGAATGCAATTTTTTTTTATTCGCGTGCTCGTTGCCGCGGAAAAATTGTGCCTTACGTCGACGCGGCCGTTAAATATGAAATTCCTCGGTGGCGGCATTTTCGCGGTTTTTCATTTGCGAAATAAAACGCATCGCCGTCGTTAGGAAAAGCCGGACTGTCGGCGATGGCACCGTCGCCGCCGTCGGCTCATTACGCAAAGGATCACGGATCCTTCGTATATAATTATTTACGGAAAGCGGCCGTCCTCGCGAAATGTCGTCTTTCGTTGCGTGGAGAATATAAGCGCGGGATCGTCGCGGGCTTTTTTTATTTATCGCCCCCCGGGTCATAAAGGGACAAACGGTTTTTAACGAAGCGACTTGCGTCGCGATAAATTTCTTTTAACGGAACCCACCGTTGTTTAACGCGGGGGGGGGGGGGTGAAGGAAATTGATGCACAAACGACGGCAGTTTATGGTAATGCCGCGGCTAAGTGTGCATTTTTCGATATCTGTAATCTGACCTGGACGGAGAGTTGTTATTATTGAAATTTGTATTTTACTTTGCACGTCGTCGGAGCTACTACAAAATTGTATCGTAAAGTATGAAGAGGGACCGAGCAATTCCTTGCTTCTTTTCCTTTTTATTTTTCGGCTCAACAATTTCAGATATAATGTTTGTATGTGAAATTCGACGATTTCGATGGGACATTTAATGCACTTCCTCAGTTGTATTTTTGGGCATTTAATTATAAACGACAGAATGTACGAAAGTTTTAAATATCTGAATCGTAAAATTAAAATTATACGAAGAAGCAACAAATATCTTCTCTATACATATAATATAAATGAAATTTTGATTTAAAAATCACTACTTATCAGGTTTTATGTTAACTGAAAGCAAACATTATATAATGAATATTGGGTAATAATTTGACATAAAAATTTTTTTTGATTATTGGTTTCTAACTGGTCAACATCCCCACTTTGGAAAACTCTTAATACCATACAAAAATCAATATTGAATTCTTTCGATCTGACATTATTTTCCGGACAATTGCACAGATTCTACCGCAATGCATAATCCGGACCGTTTAAAAATGGTCCAGGAGACCCCTCAGCGAAATCTCAACTTCATCATCAACCATTGCCATTAACTTATTTGAACGCACAAAAGCTACTTTGCCGAATTCCTTTCGCGGCCACAAACGGGTTGCCATTTTGCGCTGGCAAAAAGGTCGCTTTGTTGTTAAAACAGTCGGGCCCGGTGGCATTGGGATAAAGCGGAAAAACTGCAAATTGACTTTTGAACGCGGGCGGCCGAACAATCGAGCTCGTCACTTATCCCGGCGGCCCTCGAGAGCCCGGCCAAGCCGACTCAGCCATTTTTCCAAGCCGAAACTTGGCAATCGCCAAGCCCGAGAGCTAACGGGCTTATCTTTTTACGTCTGCGCTTTTACGGCGCGGCAACGCCGTGAGTTTTGACGCGGACAATATAATTAAGTGTAAATTGGAACGGGGATGCGTCGTGGCGCGAGCGCGGCCCGGCCCGGTCCCCAAACGAAATTTATTATCCCCACGGTTTTCATTGAGCCGGGCAAAACGAATTACGCCCGCTCGCTCATCCGTGGCGCGTCTTATCCCCGAAGGAGACCCGCGCATAGCCCCGGCCAACCTTTTCAACGTGACTTTTGTATCGCCCCCACGACTTCGGTCCAGCTAATTCTCCACCGGCCTCCTCTTCCAGCCACCATCCCAAAACGATACGTTTATGGGATTATTGTGCCACGGCGGAGGTACCTTTCGCAAGGCTGGCGCGCAGGTGAAAGTCTCGCGGAACACGCCGGGGATATACTCGTCACGTAAACGGCGGCCCCGTGGCGTTTTATGTTGCCGCGGCGTAGTAGCTGCAAGTGCACGGCTCCAGTCGATTCGCAGCCATCGCCAATCTAGCTGAAATTGGCCCGATACTGTCACGGCGCACTAGCCGTGTCACGGTAAAATAGCGAACACTCTAAACAATATTCTTCCAACCTTCGGAAGGTATGGCAATTTTAAATACAACTTTTCTTCTCAGTGCATCGAATCTAAGGTAGTACTAAAATTGTCTCCAATGCATAATTACAAAATGCTACTTGACCAAAAATTATGGACTATATATTAATAAAAATCCACAAGTTAAGAGATAAATATAATCTTCTTTTAAATTCAGCTACTGAACCACTACTGAATCCGGTAGTAAGCCAGTATCGAATCATTGCAGATTGACCACTAGACCGTTGAACTACACTGAGAGAAATATATGAGTATATTTTACTAAGTGTTTTCGTAAAGTTGTGATATATTATCTTTCTTTTAAATAAATACTAATATTATTTCATATATTACGAATTTTTTATTATTTATTACCA
>JABFPN010004557.1:0-14885 GCA_022817305.1 Leptoteleia sp. ZL-2020
ATAGAACTGTATGCATTACATATACTTAGTTTTTCCATAAATTATTACAGTTACACCTACAGAGTACATATAGGTTCAATACCCCAGAATTTATTGATAAATATACTATTTCATTTTTCTCAGTGTATGTTCATGTTCACATGTTGCTTGTGGTCATTTTGAAAAATACATAATACTGGATATTAAAGTGAGAAGGAACATTTTTTGAACAAATCAACTACTTATAAAACATTAATTCTATTTCTTATTTCATTCTTCATTATTTATAATGTTTAAAAATATAATATATATAAACATATATTTTATTTATTATAAGAAACAATTATAAGTAAAAACTCTTGCGTTTCTTATTTATGTGATTTTTTCTTTCAATAAATAACTCTTTTATTACAGATAAGTATTCAAAAGGATCCAATAGAACTTTACCAATTTTTATACTACAAAGGAATTGGTACCATGATTGCAGACTTCTACCGAGCATGGGCATTTGAATTAGAACAAGCTAATGATTTTAAAAGAGCTGATGAAGTCTACATGCTTGGAATTAGCGCACATGCTGAACCATTTGAAGAATTGCAAGCAGCTCACCAGTAAGACCTAAACCATGTTCCATTTACATTTAACGATAACACCTTTAATAAGCTGTTTATCATTAATTTACATTTTTATATGAAAACAGAAACTTCCAGCTAGCTTTTGCTAGAAAGTCTTTTGGTCGAGTAGAGGATATGCAACCAGTATCGTTAGCTGAACAAAGACAAGCATTCAGTTGTTTGAAATCCATTGGTGCTACTAAACAAGCTGGAACAATCAGAACTGGAGATCGCGTCCGAGACTATATGCCTGGCACAGTTCCTCAAATGTTAATGCCGCACAAATCTAACGCAATTGTTCAAATATTTCAGGTATAGTAACTGACAAATGTATATTTTTAAAGTTATAATGTATATAAAAAGTGTAATAAATGTATATAAAATTTTATTCATTTTATTTCTTTTTTTCAAAAGGATGATGCACAGAAATATATGGGAAGTGTCATAGATTATATAGCTGAGAAAAAGGAATTGTACAAAGATTTACACAAAGAAAACATGTTAAAAGCTGGACCATGGACAGGTGGTCCAAGAATAGGAAGTACATTGATGCCTTCAACTGCAAGAGCACCGTTTAAAAGTATATTGTCTTGCTTCATATTATTATTAAGATAGTATAGAAAATTTAATTCTATAAAAACATAAATAATAATGTTTTTTACATTGGAGAAACGATGAGAAATTTGAAAACCTGAATTAAAGAACATAAATAAAATTTTAAATTAAACCCTAATATATACAACGTTATCAGAAAATACATTTTTGATATTGAACCATCAAATGAAATGGGAAAATACACAAAATTTAGATTTTGAAAACAATTATTATAAAAGAGAATAAAAATTAAAAAAGAAATGTCACATATAAAAGCTAATAAAAACACAATTAATGCACAAAAAGACACAGATAATTTATTAATATCAGTATTTAATTTCAATTACAATATTTCAACATTTATAAACACACATAGGCATTGTATATATTTATTTTATTTTATGATAAAGTTACCAAACCTAATTATATTTAGTCTTTTTTTTTACAATAATGACAAATCGTGAGATGCGAGAATTTGAAATAAAGTTGACTATTTTAAAAGTTAATGTGAAATTACTATGAATACTATTCATAGTATGATTACAATAATAAAAAGGATATACTATGAGGTCAGTTAGTTTTTAATAACAAATAGTTTTTTTGGGCGATAATTTTTAATTACAAATAATTACACATCATTATTTTTCTTTTTGTCAACTTCTCATATTGTTAATTTTCGTTTATTAATCATATTTATTTATATTAATGTAATTTTATATATAAAAGTTGAAACGTCTATCACTAAATAAAAGTGTTCATTATTTTTGTCTGTTGTCCCAAAATTAACGGCCGAGTGTGAACGAAAAATACAATATAAATAAACATAATAACTTTTTATAAGTAATAAAATGTTTTATAAATTTCAAACAAATTTCATTGTCTTATAATTTCATCTACAGTTCACGAAGATGGTTCGGATGATAACTTTAATGAAGCCGTTCGACTTGGACCGAATCATATAAGGTATTATGACGACTCAAAAATTTGGAAAGGGCTTGACATTCCTACTTATGTACTTCCCGAATCTGAAGTAAATACAAACAAAGATTACCGACCTCAGTATCCAAAGGAGGAAGTGTACAAAAGCAACCAAGATCGCAGTTTGGAGGAACTAATGGCAGAGAAGTTATTTTTGAAGTATAAAGCGCAGCAAAATAAAGCTGCGGTTTGCAGTGACTTAAAGTTGGATTCAAGTCAGTTAATGAGCTCGGATCTTAATTCGACCGAGCGTGTTCAAAAAATGAAGAGGCAGAAGCAGATGATGGAGAATGCGGAGCGCGAACGAATGGAAACACAACGATTGCATTATGAAAAAAAGAAGCAAATGGAAATTGAACGGTTGCGTTGCGAGGAAATGGAGCGTCAGCAGAAAGAAGCTGAACTAGAAAAGCAAAGACTCGAAGCAAGGCAACTGGAAGAAATGTCAAGAATCAACATGCAACAGCATAATAACATGTATATGCAACATCAAGAGCAGGAAAAAAATTTGCACGATCAAAGCTTAACTATAAATACAAAAGAAGCGCGATCGATTATTCAGGTTTGACATTTCAAATTCATCAATTACATGTTTTAACAAAAGATTCAAAATCATTATTCATTACAATTAATACCATTTCCATTACTTTTTAAATATTGTATTCAATTTATGAAAATTGGAAATGAGAAAATCAAAGGATTATCATTGTCATTGTAGATGGACTGCAAAAGTCTGTATGTTAATAAGTATTAACATTAATAAATTACATTAATATATCAGTTATTTATTATTAATCTTACGCTATTACAAATTTTTAAGTTTATAATTTGTTCTTTTTTTTTTTTTGTAATTTGTAGAGTTTGTGGCAATCACCAGTTGCGTCGGAAGATAGAACTCAAAGGATTCCTGTATCACCAGTGATGCATAAGATGCTAAATGATGGAAATAATATGAAGTTTCAATTTGATATTCACATGGACAGTACAATGACACAACAAGCAATGTCGGCTCAGAAAAATCATCCTGCATATAATCCGCCAGTTTATAATGACCAAGAGAACCTTCCACAATACTTGAATTCTTACGACAACAGAGAAAACCAAAGTTCTTTCAGCCATCCTGTAGTGCAAAATAATTATCATTATCAGTTGCAGGTAATATATCTTAAAAGTCTAATTTTCTAAACTGCGCTCGTTAATCAACATTTGAATAAGCCTAATTTTAATATCAAACTAAACAACTTTATTTATTTAAAAAAAACTTGTTTTTATTTCGAATTATCTAAATCGTACTCTGCCATGCGCAAACTATACGCAAAGTGTTTTAATCTGTTCTAACATATGTTTGTTTACAGTAGCTTAAAATTATACTGAAATTAAAAATAATAAAAAAAACTTATTTGTTTTCAGCAACAGCATCATTCCTCCTCCATGCAACCTCAACCTCAGTCCCACCACGATCACCAACACCATTCCTCACATATGCAGTCCCAGCCTCTTCATGATCATCAAGCTCATCCTCATCCCCAACACCAACAACTTCCCCAGCATCAACAGCTCCCTCAGCACCAACATCAGCACTCATCTCACTTGCAATCCCAAATGCACCATTCACCTCTGATTCAACACCAACAACACCAGCAACATCAATATCACTCGCCTCATATACAACCCTCGCCCCAACACCAACAAATGGCTCATATGTCAGTACACTATTCAATGCACATGTCAAGTCAGGTGCAACACATGCCCCATCAGATGCATCCTCATCAAATGCAATCCCAACAACACCTGCAAATGGACCATCGTGTTTTAAGTCCTCATCAACACATGGAAGCGCCCCAACATATGGCTTCACAACAGCATATAACAACAACACAGCACATGACAATTCTTCCGCAACATATATCAAGCGCTGAGCAGCATATGAGGAACTCTCAACAGCACATGACTTCTATGCAGCACATGAACTCAGAACAGCACTTGACACCTCAGCAACATCTAACTCCTCAACAACACCTGAATCCCCAACAACATATGACGACCCAACAACATTTGAATCCTCAGCAGAATTTGAATTCGCAGCAGCATATGCAAGAACACCACCAACATCATTCTTATAACGATTCCATGCAAGAAAGTATGAGGTACGGTCATTTTAACATGATGGGATCCCAATCTCAGCTTCAGGCGCAACACTCGTCAATCCACCATCAAACAGTCGATAGCAGAAAACAGCTCGACTTTTCAATATACACTGATGCGGAAATAAATAAATCGTATAGGTTTGTTCGTCTGAATTTTTTCCCATTTTGCAATATGAAAAATTAATTTAATCCATTGCGCCACGATCGTCTTCAATCGTCTCGGTGAGGGGACTGTTGGTGGAAGATACGCTACGCGGCGCAATGTGTTAAATAAGTTTTACTGGACTATGTAGCAATTTCGGTCTCTGTTAATACTTTTAAAGTTAATAAAAAAAGTGTTAGTTTATAATGAGAAGAGTTACAGAATCTCTTTTGATACAAAAAATCAAAACATTTGACACGAAGACCGAGATCGCTAAAGAACGTAGTAATTTTTATTTTATTTTTCTCGGTGTAGTGCAAAAGAGGTAGCAAACACGAGCATTTTCCTTTAACCCTTTATAGAAAAAGTAAGAATTTTTCTTTGTCCCTATTAAATTTATTAGTTCTGTATGGTTTGAAACTCTATCCTTTGATATAAGGTTAACTTATAATTTGGAACTCAAAGTAAATTAGAGTAATTAGTCCTTATAAATTCATAGTATGGTTTGAAACTCTATCCTTTGATATAAGGTTAACTTATAATTTGGAACTCAAAGTAAATTAGAGTAATTAGTCCTTCTAAATTCAGAATGCCTGCGGAACAACTGTATGAAAAATCCCCAGTGGCCACCCGGCGCTGTTTAAAAAACCTTGAACGTACAGAGGACAAGGAAAATGCCATTGGCATTGATTGTAAGAGATCAATGGTTGATGGAAATCTGATGAAGCAGCAGCTCGAAGTCAACAACATGAATGCTAATGATTGTTACGATATTGCATCGATACCAGACGAGACTGAAAATTATACTGAAATGTTTAAAAATCAATTGAAAAATTGTTCCACCCCCTTAACTAACTTTTTTAAAAGTCAGCCTTACGCGCAAAAAGATGAAAATCAATATCACAACAGCGTTGATCAACACCAGGAAGAAATGTAAGTAATAAAATATGTAAATGCGCCATAATGAAGGTTTATTTTTCACTAAAATTCATCTTCTACTATTTTTTTTAGTAGGACTACTATGACTGAAGAGGTAGTACAGAAAAATTGCGTTTTAAGTACCATCATGGAAGCTACGAAGGAGCACAGTATGTAACTATATTATTTTACAAGTTAAAGTAACTCAATCATCAGAGTAATGACATTCCATCAGAACCACACAACAACTAGTAAACATTGACAAATTATCATGTGACAATAGTTACGCGTGTTTCTAAAAAGGCTAATTAGAGATTTTGATGATGATTACAAAAAGGTTGAAATATTAATCAAGGATACACTCGACTTCCACACATTTGCTTTTTTTGGGGCCGGAAACTTCCACACATTTGCTTTTCTTGCGCAGAAGGTTACTGCGCAACCGCAATACACGATTTCATTGTTTTAAGTATTATTCATATTTGGCGGGTTTTGTACTCTTCTCTCATTAGTCAGATTTCAGCAAATGTATGGAAGAAAAAGAAGCAAATGTGTGGAAGAAAAAATAAGTGAAATGCAAATGTTAGGAAGGCGAGTGTATATTAATGCATAATAATATTATTTTATTATAACTTTATTTAAATTATTATTTAATCTATTTATATTAATATGTATATAATATATTAATCTATGTATGTTTGATTAAAGGTAATGAACAACTGTTGCATGAACAGAAGATGCGAACACATATTCAAGCGATGCATGCTCAAAGTCCGCGAACGGTTCAGCGCAATGTGGACCAGATCACATCAGACATAAAAAATACCTGCGATTTGCGCAAACCACTTTCATTTAAGTATAATACCGAAGTCATAAATGCGGATACAAAGATCGACCCTATGGACTATGAACCAATGGATGCCGAATCTGAAATCCAAGAAGGTATCATTGAAAAAGATAACCTCAAGGATGACAGACTCAATCACATAGAGAAGGAGGAGGAAGAAGAAGAGGAGGAGGAGGAAGAAGAGATAGAGATTGATTGGTCAGGAAATATCGATCCATTTGATAGAGTGTTAATTGGAAAATTTTTGCAGAAGATGAAATTTCCCAAGGCCCATCACTCGGATGGCTATTATAAGATTGATAGTTTGGCCAAACTTGTGCCTTCTACTACCATTAGACTTGGTGAGACTATCATTCACAATACAACCGTACAATTTAATTTATATTAAATAAAATCACTGTAGTTCTTTAAAAAAATATAATCTAATAAATGTTTGCATTGCAGGTAACGAGGATTACGACTTGGAAAAGTGCCTTGGAAAGGGAACATATGGTACCGTGTTTAAAGCCGTGAATTTGCTCACCAGAAAAGTGGTGGCATTGAAAATGCAGAAGCCTGCTTGGATTTGGGAATACTACATTGCGCGAGAAATAAAATCTCGCCTAACAAATCCTTATATGGTAATATACACACTTCTATAGTATTTAAATGCACTCGACTTTCACACATTTGCTTTTATTGGAACCGGATACTTTCACATATTTGCTTTTCCAACGCAGAAGTTCACTACGCAACTGCAATACTCGATTTCATTGTTTTAAATCTTATTGACATTTGGTGGGTTTTGGACTTTTTCTCATTGGTTAGTTTTTAGCAAATGTGTGGAAGGGAAAATAAATGAAAAGCAAATGTGTGGAAGTCGAGTGTATATACAATTGTAAGCGTACATTAAATTAAAAATAATTTTTTGTTATTATTTAAATGGATCATTCTTATATATTACATTTATAACTTGATTAAAAATGGTTATAAATTTTTAGTTGCGTGGGTTTATGGATGTTGAAACTGCATACATGGCTGATAATGGAAGCATTTTAGTGTCCGAATATTCAAAGTACGGAACTCTGTTGAATGTTTCCAATCAAGTCAAACAAGCAACTGGAAAAATTTTGCCAGAGTGCCTGACTATTTTCTTCACAATTGAAATGCTGCAGATTATTGAACACTTACATAAATGTAAAATAATACACGGAGACATAAAACCCGATAATTTTCTACTGATGCATACGTAAGCGTCCAACTTTTTTGAAGTACGCGTGTACATAATTTTACTCCCCTTAAAAATAAAATATATTGATAGCCCGCAGGGCTACCAACATATTTCATTTTCACAGTGAGTAAAATATCGTACTCGACTCGAACAAAAGTGGGTTCAGGTTGGTAACTCAAATCTTTGGCTTGAGTTACCAACTTAAAACCACCTTCTTCCTCGTTGAGTAATATACTATTTCGTTTGAATTGTAAATAAATATTTTTTGACTTTTAGACCGAGTGAGGATGTGAGACCGACAATTCAACTGATCGATTTTGGGTGTAGCATAGACATGACTTTATTCCCCGAAAACACGTCTTTCACTAATGTGATTAAAACGGAAGATTTTACGTGTATAGAAATGCAATGCGGCAAGCCTTGGACGTATCAGACAGATCTCTATTGTCTTGCTGCATCTAGTCACTGTTTACTATTCGGGAATTACATGAAGGTTTCCAAAGTAGGATCACGTTGGTTCATTAACTCTAAAATTCCAAGGTAACAAATATATATATATATATATATATATATATAAATTAATTTACTTTATCTACAATTCAATTTCAAATATAAAAATTATAATTGATTTCATCATAATTATATTCAATAATATTAATTGCAGATATGCAAAGGGTGCGGCTTGGGAAACGTTCTTCACTGAATTGTTAAACGTAGAATCTTGCGAAAAGTTACCGGATCTTTCAAAATTGCGAAATATAATGGAAGTCGCGCTGTCGCAGCTCACCGAAGCGCAGGACAGATTTAGGCATTTTTCGAATCTCCTCAATAAACGATAACGCTTATTTTTGTTGGAAACAGTGTATCGTAAACAGTGTATCGATTTCATGATTAACGCAGATTTAGTACATTTCATTCTGCTATTTATTTATTACTTTTTTCCTTTACGTCAAGAGTTTATATACAAATCACGTATCGCTGCGGATGAGGTGTAAACTATCCTTGAAAGAAAATTTAGAGAAGAGGTTGAATTGAGAAAAGCAAGTTTAATGAAATGTTTATAGTTTTGTTTGAGAAGAAGTTTGTTATACTGACTATAAACAAATCTGCCTTAATATACTTTTACGGTGCAGTGCATCAAGTGAATGTAACAAATGAGAAAAAATTTTATAAACACGTCACGTTGGTAGTGAAAATACGTTATCTGAATTGAGGGATTTGTGATTTTTGTTAATTAATTATCTTACAGTGGGATATACATAATTGAGTTTATGAACAAATTTATGTTCGAATGTAGGACGCAAAGTAAGCAACTGAGACGAGGTTTGTTGTGGCGCAATCGAAGGCATCAGAGTAAAGTCGAGGCGAGCTGAGTGCCAGTTTCTTTTGCACCCGACATACGAACATAATTTTTTGTTCATCTTGTAAGAAAAATGATCTTTTGAGTGAAAAACCTAGGTTATCCGATAGGATAACTAAAGATTTTTTAACAGATTTAAAAAATACTATAAAAGGCGATTGTTATGAACGGTTGTTTCTAAAAAGATCAATTTTCATACATATGAACAAAAAATTTATTTTGACGCAATGCCATAAAAATTTGCATATATTTTCGTGAAAAATATTTAAAATTCAGTAAACCCTGCGTTTTATTAAACATTTCTTAGTAAAGAAAATTTATTCTCAGTACTATTTTGGTAATTTTATGAAAATTAAAAAAAAAGTCAAACTTCATAAGCTCATTGATGTAAACAAGTTCCTTTGTTTTATATTTAATTTGAGTTTCTGAATTTGGAAGAATTCTAATTGAATATTTAAATATATTTTAACTAAACTCAGCATTCAAATTTATCTACACAGTAGTTTTTTTAATTCAGTTTAAATTTAATTGTAAAATAATAATGAATTGTATGAATTTTGAGTGGCATAATAGTAATTAAAAATTTTCTTTATTTTAGAGAAATTTAAAACCAATTTATATTTGAACAAATTATCTTTATATTTGATTTCCTAATTAAAGTGAAAATTCGTAAGAAGAAACAAATTCGAGTAGTAAAATAGTTGACTATTCATATCATAATGTTTTCGTAAAGTTGTGATCCTAGGAGTTAGGATCGTCTACAGAAAAATAATGAAAAGTTATATAATATAAATTACTGAATTAGTTAATTCGAAAATGTTTAGTTAGAAAGAAATGCATAATTTTTCGTTGCTTATATTCCACTTTTAAAAAGGAAATGAAAAACCACGATGAAATTTTAACTTGATCAGTTTTAAGTTTCTGTTTATTAACATATTTTGTAAATTCTATCCATATAATTAAAGTACAACTATGTCTCTCAATTCTGATAAAAATTCTTACAATTTTTATAAAAATTAAACGATGCTTTTAAGAAACGCATATAATTCATGTCATTCCCTTCACAAGAAGTACGTTTAAGTAAAATATTTTGTCTCGTATTTTCAAATGAAAGTATGTATCATAAATATTAAGTGAATTAAGTTTTGTGATAAAGGGAATTTTTAAAAATAAAATTTTGCACAATTTTTGTATTGTATGATACGATGATCAGATTGTTTTTCAATGATGAGAATTTATTTGTTAACTAAAAGAAAATAATATATTATTGAGACGACAAATGATTATTGGAACTGAGAAGCCACCACATTGGATATAATTAAATAGAAACTGAAAATTTAATGTTTTGCTATGAAGATGATAACGAATGAATAAATAACTTATCGTGTATTTATCGTTTATCGAATATTTCGTAGCTGAAAATGTATTTTATAAAAGATAGATACAAAAATTGCAAATGTGAAATTTTCTTTGATACGCCAAAGAAAATTTGATATGTACACTGTTAGGACTTAGTATATTTATAATTATTCTTTACAAACTAGCATTTCATTAGCGATTAAGAAACTAATTGTAAAAATGATATAAAAATAAGAGGTATACAAGAGAATTGTGAAATAAAGACAAGTTAAAAATATGTAATATAAGTCCGAGTGTTTGGTTTAAAAGAACCCTTCGCATAATATTAATTGACAAATTAATGATAATTGAACAATTCAACATTCTTTTTTTGGTTTTAAGAACTTTTACTTTTAATACAAAGTTTCAAGGATTCCAACTAAATTTTCTCATAAGAAAAAATATCTATAACATTTCTAGAAACAAACATTAGAATATCTCTTTAGTGTAATTAATATGTTTTTTTGCTGCCCTGTTTCCGTTCTGTTTAGAAAACGGAAAATGGCTGATTATACACGAGGACGGGAACTCTCCGCAATAGGACGGGAGCTTGCTAGTTTCCGCCCTAGGGTGGAAAGCGACTAGTTTCCATCCGCGTCTAAAAACAGTTGAATTCCTTTTTCTAAACAGAACAGAACCAGGGCATTCTCCTTACACTTGTTACAAAAAATAGTATATGCACCAGGGACGAAACGACGGTTAGAAAAACTCGTGTGAATTGATTGCGGCCAACTTTGCACAAAAATTATTCAAATGCACAAATCTTTATTAAAACTTATTAAAATTTACAGAACATTTTAGAAATATGATACCACATTAAAAAGTTTCAAAAATAAATTATTAAGAATTTTAGAAATATGACATTGATAGAAAAGTTTTAATACAGATTTGTGCAATTGAATAATTTTTAATAATTCCTCATTTACTGGGTAATATACTATTTTAGAATCCACCAATAATATTCGATGCTATTAGGGTGTTGGCCACCCAGTAAACGAGATTATACTAAAAATTATTAAACTACATAAATCTGTATTAAAACCATCTAATCATCGTCATATTTCTAAAAATCTTAATAATTTATTTTTGAAACTTTTTAAAGTGCATCATATTTCTAAAATGTTCTATAAATTTTAATTAGTTTCAATAAAGACTTTGTGCATTTGAATAATTTTTAATAATATCTCGTTTACTGGGCAGTAATCGTGTAATCACTGCAGGATTCACTCCCTTATCGATACAATACTTTGAACAGAAAATATTGTTTACACATTTTCCTAGCAAACAAATACAAATGAAAAGGAAAAGAAAAAAAGAATGAAGCAAGAGGAAAGGATAATGATGGAGGCACGCGTACATCAAAGGCGAGTGTGGCGCGCGAGCTTCGGGACGTTTATCGCGAGACGTCTCACGAATCTGGCATCATCTGGCTGGCATCAGCCGTTCGGTGAGTCTCGTCGGTCCCTCGGTCGGCTCCTGGCCGGCGGCCCGGCGCCCAGTTCGGTTCTCTTCGGTTCGTCAGTTCGTGCCGCGATCTCGCGTCGAGGGGTCATCGCGTTATTACTCGGCGGAATAATGTTTCCCTCGGCTTTCGAATTTCGACTGAAAATGTTAACCAGTGCCCAGTGCCGATCCGCGACGACCGATCAAATGTGCCGTTTTCATTGATACAAATCGTTGCGATTCTTTTCGTCATTGTTCACGCGACGTTCGGGCAACAATTTGGAAGCAACGGCACGGGATAAAAGAGGGAAGAAAAAGCGAAAAAGGGCGCGAACGAAGGAAGGAAGGGCAAAAATAGCGGGCGACAAAAAGCGATACAATGGATGGCGTTGACTCCGATGACGGCTCTGTCAGCTGGGAGGAATTTTTTGGTGAGCAACAATGCCCGGTTATTGTTTTCCGACGCATTCAAGGTCACGGTATGTTCGCGCGCAAATTCGCCGAAAAGCCGGCGAGTCCGCAAAACTCCGCTGCCTTCCGCGAATTTCCTGAAAGCAAAGTACTCTTTTTTTTTTTTTGTTTTTTTTTTCTTAATTCTCATTCTGGTCACTGGCGGATGATTTTGTAGTTGGAATTCGAAGTCAAACGTATCGCAAGATCGATTACCCGAGATAAGGTTGAGTGTGATGCCGGTACTGGATGAGTTTTCATGAAGAACATTGTTGTTATTATTATTATTATTATTATTATTATTATTATTATTATTATTATTATTATCATTAGTAGTAGTAGCAGCAGTAGTAATATTATTATTATTTCGGCGGTAAATTTAAATAAGTGCTCTCATTAATTTTTTTTGTTTATTCATAAAAAAAATCTGAATTGGTAATTAAATACGGTTTATGTTACTTATATATTTTCAGAATGTTTCCGTTAACATCGGTTATAAAAGAAGGTTTCTAAATACTCTCAAATTTAATTTATGAAAATTACCACTTTATACAATTGTTTTTAATTAATTCTCTTTCCCTTATGTACACGAGAAATACAGTGATCTTTCATAAAAACTTTTCCTTATGTAAATAAACAGATATTCGAAAATCATTCAAAATGTCAAAAACATGCTTCATTACCATTCATCATTTTTTTTTCTATCTTTCCACACGGTTCATTACAAGTTAAAATCATTATGAAGAAATCACTTGTCACCGTAAAACTTGGATGGATATCAAATAATAAATTATTTTAGAAAAATGTTGATTCGGTACTTGACATAAAATAATTTTGCGATATATTCATTGTTTTGTTATAATTTTATGTACTTATCACTCGCCTCGCGGATTTGGGGCGTTTCAATTAATTTTCATTAAATATTTCAAATTTTGCATTGATAAGTCGTGTCTTTGGTCACGGAAAAAGCAATACCGCTATAAAAATACACTTATTTGTAACGTAATACAGATCAACTTTTGAAAATCATTTTTGTTTCACTTTGAAAATGCTTTTCAAAAGTAAAGTATTTAGGCATCATAAAAATGAATATTATACACTGAGAAAAAGAATATTTTAATTTTTCGTATATAGTTAGGAAACTGAGACTATACGGAAAGTATAAGAAAATTTCAAATAAAATGTATGAAAGCTTAGCATTAAGTATGCGAAAAGGAAACATAATTATATAAAGTAATGTAATGTATGTGCTAAGTTTTCATATATTTAATTTGAAAATTTCTTATACACTGCATATAGTTTCATTTTCCTATTTATATACGAAAATTTAACATATTTCTTTTTCTCAGTGTATATACCAAACTAATATTTCCCATTGAAAACAAATGACTTATAATTAATAATTGTAACAATTAAATTATTCTGTAAAAGTAATTAAAAGTATACGAATCGGGTAATGAACGACTGACATTTCACCTCAAACAAAACAATCTATTGAAATGAAATTGATACTACACTCCTAATAGCAAAGAAATATTTCAGAATATGCCAAAAAATTCCTATGTCCGACTCCAGAAATACTTATGGTACATTTCTGGAATATTAAAAAAAACATGAATCACCCAAGAATACACGAGGAATATTCCTGATGCCGGACATTAGAATATTTCCTTGGTATATTCAGAATATTTTCAGAATCTACCAAAAATGTTCTTTGCTATTACTTTATATGCGAATAATATCCCAGGGGCATTACATGAATATTATTTATATAGTAAATATAATATTCTTAAAATATGATTTAATATAAATAATATTAAATAATATCCTAGGAATGTGATATGAATGTGATACGTCCGCTTCAAATAATATCCCAGGGATATTGTTTTAATATCTCAGGGATATTATTTTAATCACCCAGGAATATTTATTAATATTTTTGGGACATTTTTAAGGACTTTAACAAATGAATTTAAACCATGCGGAACTGAAAGTCTATAAACTAATTCCGCATGATTTAAACTTGTTTTCTTCAATTTCTTCTTAATAATGTTCCAAAAATGTTATCGAAATATCCCTGGGATATTATTCGAAGCGGACATATCACATTCACAGCACATTCCTGGGATATTATTTTGATATTCCAGAAATGTTTTTTGGGTTATTATTCAATATTAAATAATATTATTTCTCTTGTAAGATAGGAACCTTTAACGGGTGTAATTTTACAAATTTCAACACGCTAAAATATATTTATTGCTAAGAATTTTATAGGTGATACTATTAGGAATACGTTTGGAAGGAAAAGACGGAATTGTTGGTGTTATTTATGCTGTTTCTGTGACGGGGGGGGGGGGGGGGGGAGGCAGAAGTTTTCCTTTAAACGTTTCAGGGTCAGATTTCCACGTGAATAGTAAACTCCGCTGTTTAATTTCCTCGGCGAACATGTGCCGCGTACATTTTCCGTCGATGCGCGCGGGACTTTAATTACGTAATAAAATTTAACGAAATACTTTTGGCATTGTTCACATGTGAACCCAATGATTTACGATAAAATCTAACGGCGAGAATGCGCGCGAATTGATTCGGTCGTGAACAATAAACCGACCATTAACAATATATTAAACGTCAATTAAATATTAATTACAACTAATGAATCAAAAATAAGATTTTAATCCCATTAAATCGTTATTTTTGCAAAGGTAATAAAACATCTGAGGTGTTCGTTCTTTAGTCTCGGACATTCTTCCATTGCGACGAATTAAAATAAACAAAAAAAAAAAAAAAAAAAAAAAGAAAAAGAAG
>JABFPN010004558.1:0-14885 GCA_022817305.1 Leptoteleia sp. ZL-2020
TCCCACAGTCGATCCATTGCGGCAACATGTGTGGCTTATTGTGGCCAAGACTGTGGGCTCCCGCATGCCACAGTCTTAGCCACAGTGCTGCCATAGACTCTGCCACAATGTTTTTTCCACGCGGGTAACTAATGTATCTTTGTTAATTTCAAATATATTTAAATTGTAAAGAGTTCTTCGAAACTTTCAAACCTTTCCGAATGTTTTCGAGATATTTATCCTGCATTTATGTGATGAATTATTAATTAATAAATAATCTTTTGTAGATTATAATTTGAAATTCGCATTATGTTAGAGAATTATTGAAAACGTTTGTTATATAGGTATGCACACAAACACATTGGTTGTGTTATGTGAAGTATTATTACACGATTTTGTAATATTATCTCTTTGTATTAATAAGAACGTCAAAATGCTCGCAATAATTCCAAAATATTCAATTCAAATTTATCCTACTCTCTTAATTAAAAATAATTTAAAAATTGTGCCTTTAAACAAATAAACATATTTCTCGTGGTTCTCCATTGCAGCTACATATGATTCCCTTCACGTGCAGTGACAGCTAATTGCTGCATACTATACGTGGATGTGTCAACTACCCAGAAGTTTATGCGTTACTGCAGAAACAGCTCTTATCCCAATATCTCACCTTCGTCGAGCCCTACAGCACAATTACTAATTAATACCAAAATTCTGCCACAACTTTTTTCCTCACAAAAAATCACATTTCCCCGTGCGTTGCTGACCCCTGTTAATAACAAAAAGAATAATTAATTCAAAATTTCGAACAAATATAACCGTCATAAAGCAGATTCCCACAAACAGATCACCGTCGCGATCAAACTTTTTTACAATCAAACATTCGTCCGCAACTTCATTCGAGAGGAAAATTGTAAAATGATTGCATACAGCTTTAATGACACGCTACATTGATGAGGTCATTGATCATTTGTTAGCTATTGCAGTTATCAACGGGTATCAAGTTATCCCTCGGTTCCTCTCCTTTCTGGCGGTGGCGTCATAACCACGAATATTGGTACTACAGATGTGCCGAAAACCACACGCTCATCTCGTGACCACGTAACCTGGCTTACATTGCCAAAGTTGATTGTTTGCGGTCGCGACAAAGGATTTGACACTGACGTACGTTTAACAACGAATAATTTCATACGGCGTATAATTCGTCGGCAAACATTGGATCTTGCGGTTTGCGAATTTGCAGCCGCTTCGAATTTCCGCCGTAGTCTTTGCCGTATCAGCGACCTTCGCCCTCCCCCGCGCGGTCCTTGTTATTCCGACGTATTAATTATTCAACGATCCGGAAAGGAAAGCGCATTTTTCCCGACTGCCGCGCGTAACGTTCCAATTTATTTTGGGCGCGAGATGTTGATATAGGGGAAGGAATGCCGGCGCGCCCTCGCATTCCACGTGAGTCCCCGTGGAATTGCTGCGCTAACCGTTTAAAAACCAAAAACAGTAATGTTGCTGCGGAATTTCAAACGAGAATGCCGACGAGTTAGGGTCGCGTTAATACTATTCAATAGGTGGAACAATACAGCGGAGAATGTAAAACAACCTTGCCGACTGTTTTTCGCCGCTGCGGAATTAACCGTGGGGCGATATCACACGTTAAGCATTCCTATCAGGCGCCCGCGAAGCAATCAATGCGGCCTCGCAAATATTCCAATGTATACGGCGGGCGGTGCCGGGGCGAACGTAGAGACAACCTTCAGACGGGCTGCCGGCCCCCTTTCTGCGCAATAATGGAAACTGCATCGTGGATTCTATTTTCTCTCCCCCGAGAGTCCGACAGCGGCGAGCAGTTGGCTATGCGAACCAGTCCTCTCGTATACAATAATAGTTATTTATTAGCGTTAAATCAAATGTGCTAACACCGAGCGGTAACGCTCGCAGCCAATATATATGATAATGGCGATAATAATTCTGACGGCGGCCACTTTGTCGGGCGCAGGGGCCACTTTCGCTGATTGAAAGAAGAAAGAAACGGCCGGCGTAAGATTATGTTGGAAATTTCGCGAAATGGACAACGCGGTAACAAGCCATCATCGATTGCGACGTCGCGGAAAGCAATTTGCGAATATCGCCCGTATCGCCCGCCTTGCTCTCTGTTTCCAGCTGTATCAAACTTTTATTGCCCGGGCAAAAATACACCGATGGCTTTAGCCCGCGTTATAAAAAGTCCACGTAACCTTTGCTAAAAGAATAATCGTGATTGCCAACTGTTTCGATTCGTCAACTTTTCCGTGGCTCGCTAATTGTTTTTGCTTTCCTCTTTTTTTGCAGCTGATGCTCATAAAGGTACAAACAATTAGGATTTATTTTCAATAAAATTGCAAAAATATTAACCGTCTATTTTTATGTCGGGATAAAGTTTTTGTTACATTGTATGTAATTTTCATTTCTTTGTATGTATTTAACATTTTAATAAGTTTAAAACGTGTTCACTCTTATAAGAAAAATGAAGTTTTCACTTTGTCAAATTTAGGGGGATAACTTTTAACAAGATTTCATATAATGTTTTAACAATTTCATACAAGGAAATAAAAAATTCATATATGGACATATGTATTTTCTTAATAAATATAAAGCCATATATAGATATACATGGTTAATATATGGCAATAATTCATATAATATTCTAGCCATATATGTTTCCAATAATTTCCTTACATTGAAACATATATGTCCATGTATAAATTTTTTATTTCCATATTTAAAATTGTTAAAACATATATGGACCATATTCCTTTCATTTTTACTAGGGATCATATTTGCCTATTTTAATAACAAATTCAACTGCATGAACTGAAATAAAGCAAACTTTTTTCCGTCCTATATTAGTAATTAATCATTAAATTATACTAAACACGATTCAAAGTTTCAACAATAGTTTGATTCCGCGGGGTATAACGGATCCGCGTACTTAACGCAGTAGTATTCCGCACGCATACTGATGTTTCATTAGCCAACAGCTCGAGTTCGTCCGGCTGTCAATCAAGTTCTTCATGGCGTGGCTGCCGCTTGGAGCGCCGCGCCCGACAGCAAACCCGTTCGATTGCTCCCCGTTCAAATCGGTTCGTAAGGGGATTACAATTATCCAATGTTTGATTACCCTACTGTACTTGTATTGTGTTTACGTATATGGAGTATCGCAAGACAAAGCTCTTGGGATTCTACCTCATAGGCTCGATCCTTTAATCTAAACGTTCAAGATGTATGCTCGTGCTATAAATTTGAAAGTTCGGTCTCTGAGGATTCGAAAAATTCAATCATTGATTCTTCCTCGTCTTCCCTCCCTCTCTCATTTACTCGGCCGTGAGATTGTCAATCGTTAATACTAAATTACATTGATGTCGGCTTGATAATAACTTTGTTAACGGACTTCAATGTCATAATAAACAGCAACAGTCCCATTGCCGGAGGAATGTCTGGTTATATCACTAGCATCAGTTATTACACGCAAATCACTCTATTAATATTATGACCATATGTCCGGCATTTATTTTGACATCTCTCCTTAAAGCATAGCCAACCCATTAAACTAATTTATGATAATTTCTGGTAATGAATCAAGATGGTTAAAATAATTAACATAATAATTTCGGAACAATCATAAGTAGCGCAATTTTGAACATTTAAAGAATACCTGGGAAAAACTTCTTTTTCTAATATTAAGTTGCAACTATATATGAATCAAGTTTATTCAGATTTAGACATTAAAACTTTATTTAAATCTTCATTGGATTTATCTAGATCAGATCTAATCAGGTTATCTATCGTCGATAATATTATATGTTTGAGTTACTGATCCAAACCGATCTTTTCCTACAATACGTATGGTTATATCTATTGTATAAATGTAGGGTTAGATCTATTATTTAAAAAGGATAAGATTAATTGTTTAAATCTGATCAGATCTATCCGAGATACGTTCTCATTCATTTACCAGATATTTCTGAGCATGCTTCTAACACAGCGCTATCTTTGCAATATGTCCTGTTGGTGTGTGCGGAACACGTGAAGACTTTTTTTCGCGTGTAATATTGATTGAAGTAACTTAAAATCAAAACGCAGCGTATGAGTGAAAGTTAATTAATGAAGGCAAAGTGACGTGGCGAGATGTTCAAGCGCAAGTTGGCCGCCTGATCCGACCTTCTCTACGACTTTCTCGCTACCCTCTTTTTTTGCATTGTCACGTCTCCTTTTACTTTCCCTTTTTTTTCGTATGTAATTGAAAAACGCGGTCGGCTTTTGCCACTTTTGCACTCCGCGGCTTTGTAACTCTTTGCAACTCGGAAAAACGGCCTGCGATATAATTCATCGGGCACCGTTTACGTTCTATTTAGAAAAATAAAAAGATAAGAACTTTCGGACTAATTAATAAAAACCTGAAAGAGAAACAAGGGGAAACAAAGAAGTGCGATTAAATGTTGAATTTAAAATTGAGCTTTTTTCAGATGGGTACGTTTTACGGTATCCGCCTTGGTTCAAGGTTTTCTTCGCTCAATCTCGTTAAATTCATTAAACTTTGTTACCAAACGTATTTTCATTCTATTCTATTAATTACTAAAAGATTTATTTCGGTACAATGCAGCAGTTTCGTCGTAAATGTTTTAAACTTTATCAATTGTAATTATTTTCTATGGTAATGATTAGAGTACTGTGAAAGGTACGTGTAGTTATATTATTTATACACGCACATATATATATATGTATGTGTGTAATATTACTGTCACAAGAGATAACTGGAAGCGAATAATAACCCTTCGCCCTGAATAGAACGATCATACCTGCTAGAATATAGAACCTGCCTACTATTCGATCCATTTCGCTTGATTTAGTATTATTCCAAGGTGTCTCCATAACGGTATAATCGTTAACGATTAAGAATCCAACATGTTAAATGCTGCATGTTAACATAAATATGTAACGAAATCAGTCATTCATTAAATTAATATTTTGCAGATTAATTAACATGATTGACTCGTAATGAAAATTAAATTTATCTAGCATAAATTCTATATCTATTCTCAACAAACGTATTATATCCCATATAAACTGTACATATAAATATTTATTTATTGTATTTATTATACATATATAATTATACATTTATTAATTAAGCATAATAATTCACGACTTTAAAACAATAAAGTTTTGCTTAAATAAAATGGGTACGTGCACATCCATGTGGTGCGAGCGAAAAGGTGTCATAACTACCCACCTATATTTACTCCGACAAAACTTTGACTCACATTTCAACTTTGAAGATTTTTTGAGCGATTTTAGCTGCGGTATTAAAGAGTCATTAAGATGTGGCGCACGAAAGTAATTAACGTAAAACAAGTCTCGAAATGGGTAAAGTATCCGCGGACGCGAAATAGAAAGAGATTTGTCTCGCCAGTCTTTGCATTCTTGATCGTGCGCGGAATCCGAATAATCTACAATTAAACTCATTGTCTATATAACCTGAAAACATTATAACTCCAAGAAATATTCCGCACAATTAAGACGCAATAATTCGAATTGTTTATGCGATCGTGACATAGCGAATGAGGGATGTATTTAAGCCTTGCTCGACCATATAAATCGTCATGCTTTTTCAACACACGATTTATATTAAAAAATTTAAAAGAAAACTGGGGGAAATTATCATTTAAAAAAGTGTTAAACAGTCTTTTAATTCCACTCTCTCGACTCATGTAAATTAATATTTCTCATTTTTTTTAATTCTTTATATAAGAACACTCTTCTCCATCTCATTAAATGATACGAATTTGCGCTGAATTTTATGATTCAGACTGTACGAAATTTCTTGCAGATACAGTCCATCAAATGGGCTCGCTAATGTTTCGGTTTCTACTAAATTCTCGGAGAGCGCCAAATTCCTTTAGAGAGGAAATTTTGCAGGTCAAAGATGAGATACCATCATCTACTATAGATTGTAAATTAAACAAGTTAACTCATATCCGACCCGACAGTCAGACGTACTCTTGGTACCATAGTGACCTTACATATTTTAACTTTATTTTTTCTATGTAACATATTCTATAGAAAAGTAGAAACACTAAAAGCGTCCATCATTTTACAACCTATATTTCATAGCCCTTATTTTACCTATCTTTTCCCCGTATAAATGCATTGTTATAATTTCTTTGAATTCATGTACCATCGAAAATAGCGGTAACACACCGCAAAAATATAATATTACCAATTGAGAACTTGAATGGAACTAATCTCGATATTTTCTTGCAGAACACGTGCGTGAATTCAGCTGTGGGATGCTCTACTACAGAACCCTTTATCTGGATGAAAGTAGAGATGTTCTGTACGTCGGTGCCATGTAAGTGAAGCATGATTTAATTTCTAAATAATGATCACAGCTCTCGGCGACGCGCGTGTACACACGTGCCGGGGCCTCCTTTCAATTGCAACCCTTTAACGTAATTTCAATTTCCATTAGATAAATTCTATAGTTGAGTTTTCACGTCTCATTGCATTGCCATCCAGCTTGCGCTAAGTAAGAATCCTTATCTCAATGGTAAAAAATATTGCAAAATGAAATGTATTGCCGTCCGTTGAAATGAGACGTTTGTTTAATTTTATGATAATTTAATATACCTGCTTGTACAGTTGTACATTATATAATGGAAGTTCGTTCCTTTGATTTTACGCTTCGATTACTCACAGAAATGTCGCATTTACGGGGATGGTCTAATAATACGTTCTACAATATTGCCTAATAAGAGTTTCATCAGTTGCGTTTGAAATTTGTGAACTTTATTTTGCACGACGAACATTTGTCTCGCTTCTTTCTGTCTGAATAATGTATGCAAGCAAATGAGGAATGTTCCTTCGCGCAGTGGTTCCTACAGGCGCGTACCTCCTTGTTATCTCGTCTATTCAGGAAGATGTGTTTCCACTCAACTTTCTGTTTTGGTTGAAATTGAAGTTAGGGTAGCTTGCCAAGTGGTCTAGCTAGTCAGACATGCCTCTTTGTATGGACAACTTTTAAAATTGTATTTCCGTGTTTTGCAATTTCTACGAATCATCAAGTTATGGTAACGAGCTCGTCCAACTGTTGCATAATGCATTAACGCCGATAAGCAAACAAAGGAAAACATTACACCTCATAATTATCCGCGATTTGTTTCCGGTTAACTAATAAGATTTGTGCGTTCGTTCAAATAAATATTATATTCGTGTTAATTCGAGGGACTCATACGAGGGAATAACTGCACGGAGTGAAAAAATGTAATAAAAATTTTCAACATTGTTATTACTGGTTGTATAGTGGAAAAAGCTGAAGAATTGCCGTTTTATTTTGATGGAATTGGCGTTTATTGGATATAAATGGCATTTCCAATGTATCAACAAAAAATTTAATACTTACTACCGAAGCAAATTTAATAATAAAGTGCAATTTAATTTCTAATTAAACGTTATTTATTTAATTTAATGTCATACATTTGTTAAATGAAATGTTGAGATTATTTGAATTATTAATATTAAACTAAAGTTTTAAAAGCATTAAAGTTCAGCTGTAATGGATTGTAAAAAATAATACTAAGTTTAAAAATTTGAAATAAGAAGCGTAAAAAGGGAAGTGTCTTTGCATAAATACGAGTCTTTTTTGTTTCGGTCCAACTCTAATTTGTGCCAACTTCAGGGTGCAACTTTACCTTTCTGATGAAGCCTTCCTTAATCTAATAAATGCCAGTGGAATGGATAACGTTTTAATCTCTTGAATAAATAGGAAACGCGCAGGATATTACGCAAATATTGAAATAATTCCGTACTATGATATAAAAAAACTGCAAAACTTTAATATTTCTTTCAATTGCTCCCTATTTTCCTTTGCTTCGTATTCGATGATGTTTATGAAAGCGAGTACTTTGGGATCACGTTGTTTAATAAATCTTCGCAATTACTTTCGAATAATCAAAATTTAAACCGATGCTCTTGCTCATTACGAAGTTGCACATTCTGAATTGTCCGAGCGGAAATACCGCTCCGTGCGGATAAACATCTCGGGACACTTGCCAAATTTACTCCTTCATATCCTGTTTTTTGTAGGCATTTCGTTTGCGAAGTAGCAACGCCTCAATGGTTTCGTAAGGTACGTTGAAACATCACCATTTCTGACAAGTCTCTTTAGATTTTTATTTTATGTTATATAGTTTGCTATATGAGCAGGTCAATAGAGCGTTAGGGATGAACAATTCGTGCGATACAAAATTGACCCACTGTAATTTCGTTTACTTGAAATCGAAATATACTCTCGTCACCTCGTTCTTAGATATTTCTATCTATAACAATGTTAGATGTACACTCAGATAACAGAGAACTAGATTTTATTGCGATTTCTGGAAATACAATCTAAATATTTATTAATAACAATTCTCAACAATTTTATAGTAACACTTTGGGCAAATAAATGTATATTAAACATTTGTACGTTATTATTTGTACAAGAACATTTCTTTGCAATAAAACCTTTTTACAAACTTTCTCAGAGAGCACATATTAGAAAAGTCTTCTATGCATATTCGTTTTCAAAATAAAATATTCCAAATATCCGCAAACGTATAAAAATTCGCAACATTTTTAAATTTTATAATGCATTGCAAGGATGCAAAATATAAATTTTCTTTAATGACAAAATAGCTTTCTAAAACAATGTTGACAGCTTAACATTCGAGCGATATCCTTCACGCAGAAAAAAGTTAGAACAAAAATTACTATACTGTATATCAACGTTTACGTAAAACAAATTGGTGTGATCTTTTAATAAGTTGACAGCCGAAAGAATACGAGATTTATACAATTCATTAGTGTCTAGTATAGTAAAAATTGAAGGACGTTTACCAATATTTTGATACTCGCCAAGTAATAATGATTTATGGAATGGATTTGCGTCAGTGTTGTTATAAGGTACAGTAAATTTTGTTTTAATTTTTTTCTGCGTGTTAGAATGCTATAAATTACAGTTTTATTTGCAATTTTTCCTTTGCACTTTTTTCAGAATACAAATTTTAGATTACATTGAGAATTAATCCGCGGAGATTTAATCGTGCATAATTTAAAAGTAAAGCTTTACCAAAAGAAGATTTCTGTTCGTGCGATGCGCTAAGTGAATTTATTTGTTTCTCAAACTTAAAATGTGATTACGAAATAATAAAGCATAATATTTTAGTAACAAAAAATCTAAACTTATATATTTTAATTTTATACATCTATAAATTTTAAAACACACTCTAACATTATAATATATTATATTAATAAAAAATGGTAAAAATTTTAAAAATGATCATCAAAAAAGAAGTTAAAAAGGAATTTATTAACTACTGTACTCCATATTCCACGACTCCGTGTATTTCCCGAAATATGAAATAAAGAAAATAAACATACAGACGTCAGTCGTGAATACGAGAACTATCGCTCATCGTCTATCCTCGTGTCAACATCACCACCAACGGTATTTCCAAAGACACGCCGCCGCGACTCACGGTCCATCCCTGCACCGCGTTCCGCAATTGATATTCCTCATATGTTCGGCCCGGATAAATACTCGACAATGCCCAATACTCGGCCGAAATCGGTTCTTATGTTAAGCGCAGATTTAATGGGGCATCGAGAAATCGAGCTGACATTAGAAAAAGGAAACGTCTATCAGCGGTGATTTTCTTTACGGAATTCTTATTGGAATCCAATACTCGGTTAGTGGATACTATGTACGCGAAGCTCTGCGAGACGAAACCGCGCAAGCACGTGGAACCGAGCCAGAAAGCCGGAAACGTTAAAATCGAAGTACCTACCTTCCTTGGAAAATGCAATTTATCGTAACTGCGCCTCTCGCGTCGCTTCCGTCACGGCTTGGATTCGTTATAAAAGCGAAGGGGATTAGTTTTACCGGCGGAAGGAAGTTTCGTTCCACTTTTACTTTATTACCTCTGCCTGGTATACCTGTCTGAGAGACAAGCGTCCATGTTTTGTCTAGGTCACGTCCTGCCGAACGACGTTACACCGTTTGACGTAATTTTACGAGCGGTTCTAATAAAAACGCGCTAATTCAGGAGACTTTCGGTCCGAGATAGGCCATTTATGGCGACTCACACCTAACGCCGCCTCTTGGCTTTACTACCGCCACTAACTGATTCCCGCGAAATTCTCGCGTAGAAACCCCGCGCCATTTCAAACAATCCGCGAATTTTGGTCAAAATTTAACTGCCGCGGTATATATTCCAGCTAATTATCTCCGTCCGACTGCACGATTATTCCATTAAAGTTGCAAACTTTCGGCAAATGTTGAATAAAGAAAGACAAGCGCCCGCGAGAGTACACTGCCCAAACATCCCGGCCACGTCGTCGAAAAACTTTGAATTTCAGCGTGAAACTTGAAATAATGAATAGAAGATGTTGAACTCCGGGTGTAACTGTGTTGGCAATTTGTTAAATAGCGAGACAAAACGGTTGGACCGAACACATTGTAACTATCAACCGCGTTCGTCCTTCCCTTCTTCAACTTTGTCTCTTCGTTACGGCGGCAGGAGAGAACTTATAACAGATCTTGAATTTCTGGTTAACCTGTTAAATAAATTTCATTCGAAATAAAATTGCGCCAAAAAGGCTTAAACTCAGGCGCTAAAATGCCGCAGAGTTTGCCACATTACAGTACAGTAGAAAACGCAAAAAATCAAGTCCATTTGCATCTACTTTCGAAAAAAATAGTTGTTTCCATTTTAAAATCCTTTTTAAAATCCACTTTAATATGAAAGTATCCCTGTTTTAAATTTAAGAACAAGTATACTGCTTTGATTAATCCTCTGTTTTTTGTTCAAATTCTATTTTTAGAAAAATTTTTTACTTTATACATTAACGAGATTGCACTGAGCTTTAATTATTTAAGATTGTTATGCAAAGTTTAACAATACCACGATTCAGAAAGTCCCTTTTCATAACACGGACTATAAATTAAACATAAAATTATTGGACATCGCTCCGTTGAAAAGGTAGAAGCACGATTGTCGAAATAAATTTGTCCATCCAATATTGTTTTAAAATGTTCTTCTTTACCCTTTGGAACGAGAGTTTCCATTAATTGGAGTACAAAATGCGATGTGCGGTTATTGCGGAATAGATGTAGCCATTCAATTACAATTAAGAAATACTAATTGAACGCTTCCAATTAACGGCCGCGTTGTTTGATATACGATAGACTTTTCATCGCACTTTTCACGTGATCTAATTATACCGCACGAGCCGCTCGTTTCCACGGATAATTTTAAAACAAGTTAGCGGCTCTTCGCGAATTCAAAAGATCGTTGAAGTCATGCGATTTATTCTTTATCGCGATATTCAAAGTTTTGCAATTGCAGAAGCTAACTAAGTTTTACATAAGCTTAGTATTGAGCCAACTTTCATCTTCACCGGTCTTTTACCTTACAGAAAATTTCTGGAGCATTCGAGCACGAAATTTGAACTTGATCCGAGTTTCTCTTACTCCGAAACTTAAATTTTCTACTAAAGTGTACGAAAATCAATAAGATCAATTATATTAAAGAGCAAGGGGAAACCGGGAAAATAAAGAATCTGATCTTCGATAACGAATCGAAAAATATGAATTACGTGGATTGAAATTGTTCTATCCCTGTGTATCCGGCCTAAGGAAGAGATACATTTTATACACATAGATCTAACAAAAAATATTAATCAATTTTTATTTAATATTTTCAATCAATTTCACGTTGTTTTAATAATTAATCTAAAAAATTAAACTCAACTGATTTGTCTGTATAATTATTTATCATTTTCATTTTTTGTAATTAACCCATATAAATCAATCAATCGATTGATCAAAATAACTAAAAAAAAATAAATATATTATTTATTAAAACTTTTATACCAAACAGAAAAATAAATTTATTAATTTTCTGAAAAAATAAAGAAATTTATATTCTCCAATGTAAGGCGTTAATAATTTAACGTGCAAAGAAGCCACAATAAACATAACGCTACTAAACACGCAAGTACTATAAATTTAAAAACACCTTAATTTAATATTCACAGTTTTGTCTTTTTTGTCCATCTTAAACATTCGCCATAACACTCAAGAAGCATGGGCATTAAGATGATTCCATCCTTCCCATATATTTTGACATAATGCATTTAATGCTTTCTCCATCGAACAGTTAAAAAGATATTTTTTATTTGAATAATTCACAGTGACATGCAGAATTTATCATGTTCCTGAGCGACTCAAGCACGGCGAAAGCAAGACTTATCGTTTCATATTTTTCTATAAGGCGCTTTCATGGTCGCTTGATGGTGATTTAAAAAGTATACATAAAAAGTCCGAGTTTTATTCATACTAAAAGATGTGTTTTCGAACGTCGAAGTCAGTGGTAAAACCCTCACGTTCGTGCCAAGAATAAAATGTACTAAACTTTCCTCGCATTTAAAATAAACCCGTAGAATCGAAAAATTCATTAATCGTTGTTTTAAAGACCGAAAAATGCGGATTGAAATAGAATTTGCAGTATCAGGCATATCGCTTTGGGACCAGGTATTTATGATAGAACGCAGACTTATTAATAAACGTGCCATCGATATTATTTAACTAACATAATTCAAATTCAAAATGAGGTAAATAAAATGTAATTACTAAACAACTTTTAAAACCAAAAAAGTTTCATTAATTCAGTTACTTAAAAAAAAATTTCTGAAATAACAACTTACTGCTTCTAATATTGTTTATACAAATACATTTAATACTTTTAAAACAACATTCTAAAAAAATTGCAACTTCAATTGAATTAAAGTTTTACAATTCAAGAGAATTTAACTTAGTGTTAGTAACATTAGTAAACCAAACTAAGTTTAACTTTATAAATGTGGTACTTCTCACTGTAAAGCTTTCTTAGTATTCTTTAATGGTATTATTTACAATAATATTAAAGTTAATTTTGCAGAAATCCGAATAGGTTTAAAATGCCGTTATTATAATACAAAGTAATCAATTTTAAATTGTGTTTTATTGTTTATCACAACAAATTTAATTTTGATAGAGTTTAAGTTATAAAAAGCCAAAATAATACCTTCGAAGATAAAGTTGTTTTGTGCATGTAAATAAATATCAATTAATAGTTTTGGCTATAAATAATTTTATTGTTAGCCGTGACAATTTTTTATTGCTAAAATGTAAGCCATAAATGTTTTAGTTACTTTTTTTGCAGTAAATTGTTTTTATTTAATCTACATATATTTTCATAAAATCGTTTATTTATATATATTTAAATAACACTTAAGAAATTGAATAAATTAATATTTTTATACAAAACATAATATAATAAAAAAGTTAATACAGAAAAAGAATAATTAATAGATTTGTAATAACACTAAGTATCAAAATCTTTTATAAAATATGTTTACAATATCATTTATTGATACTGAGTATCAAGCAAATAAAATTTGTATCTATATATAACTTAACAACAATTATTCTGTGACAATAATTATTTCTTTGCGTGTAACTGGCCTAAGATCTTGAAATCTTGTATTCTTATCACATCTTCTCCAAAACTCAGCGTCTAACTTGCATTGAAGGAAAACTTGACTTGTTTGAATTCAGAAGTCGGATTTGTTTTTCCCAACGAAATTTACTTTCGATCAATGCTTTACCCTAGATGAATGGAAGACTGGTTGCTCGTACTCCGTGTATGCCGTTTGACTGCACCATTGAATACTAATGATGAATAGTCATTGCAATAAAGTTATGTGGTATACCGACGCTGCTAATGTTGCGAAACATCCAAAAACTGGGTGAATTCAATTTACAAGCCAAATAATCGATATAATCACGAGCAGGATTGCACTAACTTTGCGAGATGTACTTATTACTATTAAGTAAATTAAATTAAAGTAAATTTATTGTAACTAATTTTTCTTTTCAGCTAAAAACAATTTTATTTATAACCAATCATTATTATTAATTTGTTAATTTTCAAAAATTACCAATTGCGTTATTATCATATTTTATTAATGTAATGAATATAATAAGTAATTAACAAAAACAAGCATATTACTAATTTCTTAATATAAAAATAATTATAAAATTATAAATTAATTCTTTTTCTGTTTCAGGGATAAAATATTTAGGCTCAATATTAGCAACATTAGCCATTCTCATTGCGAGGTGAGTAAAGTAGTTATATAATGACAAGTTAATAATTTCTTTTAAAAAATATGGAGATAGTAAATAAAAGAAAATTTAACTTGCTTATTACTATTTGCTTAATAAATGATACATAAGTATATGTTGATCTTACATATTTGTCCTATGTTGAGTCAATGCCATTTTACTGTGAACCATACAACTTTGCTTCCCCGTGTACTTAACTAATTATTAAAATAAATAGTACACATTATAAATGAAATATCTTTCATGCATACATTTAATAATAAGCTATATGTAACTTTAATCTGTTTCGACAGATTCAAATTACATAATTTAAACATTTAATATCTTGTATATGTCATAGTTCATTCCTTTTTGGTATAAACGTTCAATTATAATTTTAACTTCATATTATATGGACTGTAATGAATTAAATAGTAAAATAATGTATCATTAATAAACGTAATATTTACATAAATTCTAAAAATTATAAATCATTTATATGATTGTTAAACTAAAAATAAACATTTCGAGCTCCTTGCTATGTACACTGAGAAAAATATAGTTATTTGTGTATCAAGAGCGGAATGGGCGATATTTCGCATGAGTGTGTTGGCAACACTCGCTTCGCTCGTACACGAGCGAAGCAGGTGTTGCCAACACACGAGTGTGAAATATCCCCATTCCG
>JABFPN010004559.1:0-14883 GCA_022817305.1 Leptoteleia sp. ZL-2020
ATATAACAAATAATTGCATATAATTAATAAGTTTTCATAATTATTTAAATTACTCATTAGATACTATAAGTAAATAATAATAAATTGACTTTATAAAATAAAACATACAATAAATATATATAAAGTTTAATTCAGCAGTTATTGGTTTAGTTTAAAATAAGTCGTTAAAAAAATTAAAGAAAAAAATGTCTAGAAGTCTATTGGCAGAAAATGAATAAAACTAATTAATTAATTACAAAGATTAATTACAAGAAATTATTAACATTAATAGAAAACGCATTCAAATTCACATGTTAAATATGTCTATTAATTAATAAAATGTATGCAATTTTCAATATCAGGACTAATTGCTAAATATAGATGAAACAAAATTTAAAATTGAAATGTGTTGAATTTACTCAAGTATATTTACTCATGGACTCAACTTACTTCATAGTTTGCTTTGAATCATTAGTATTCTTTAAAAGTTGTTGGTGGTGATTATAAAATGACTACATCGTGACACTCTGGATATCTAATTTCTGAAAATCTCTTTACATACATAATGAAGTTGTTACACCTAATATTTCAATACAATAAAAGTAAAATTTTCTAACCTTGAAGTAATTTCCACATATTTCTCACTCTTTACATCAAAGAATAAAAGACTTCAAATATTTATCCGAGAATAATTCACTGTTTAGCAAAGTTTTAACAACAAAATAAACAACAATAAGAAATGGAAGAAATAAACACAAATTAGCATCAACTTGCACATGGATAAAATTGTACTAATGGCGATTCTCCGGGGTACTCGGTTTACATTCAATTAACACAGAAACGATAGTTATATTTCTTTTTTTTTTTTTGTTGGGGTTATGGCTTATAGTTATATTTCTGAATAAATGTAAACACTGGATAAGAAACGATGCTAACTTCTTTATCTAACACTTAAACGTACTCTCTTTTCAATCAAAATCACAAAAAAACACAGTCTAGGAACTTAAAAATACAAGTTACATGTTTATATGTGCAAGGTGTTGTTGTTGTTGTTGGTTATTGGCCTTTGAATGATGTGAGTTTCATAAAAGCCATTTATTTTTTATGTGTAAGAACGCAAAGAAAAAAATGTCAACATTGCAAGGTTATTTGAATTAAAATAACAGACAAAGAAAGAACAACCCTATAGGCGAATATTATTTAACGTTAAACAATATCTTAAAAACATTTCCTCTAACAGCAACAAATATTTATAAAATATTCGGAAAAAACGTTTTATAAATATTAAAATGTCCGCCATGTAGCATTTATGTTTAATACTTGGATTTTTTTTAATTTTTTAAACAAAACACTTATAAAATATACAAATAATATGCGCTATTAGGGCCGTGGGATTTTATTGGCTTATATTAGACTTACCGGCAATGCGAAGTACAGCGCGATCCGCAGGATCTAGCTGAAGAATACTAAGGGGTTTATCCTTGGCCCACTCTTTAAGCCCGCCATCCAGAACAAACTCCATGCTTTTTTCACTCAACCCTCCGCATATTCGCTTATGACGCCCGCGTCAATTTCACCACGTTCACTTAATTCAGCAACTTCACGTAGAATCGCACGTGCAATCGACTGCGACTTACCAAACCCCGAAGCACCGCGAGTTCTCGCCTCGTACTTTCGTTCGCCCCCGCTCATCCGACGGTATCTGCAACAAACAACCGAGTAAACACAACAACGTACGATGACAACGGTGAAAACAACGCTAGTGTATTGTTTTCCGTTCGTGGAATCGAAAAATCGCGCGGGTCATTCGTACCGAGTCAGCCGAACAGCTCCGAACCCACCGCCAGACGTCGGTCATCTCGACCGACTCTCACGCCGGTTCGGCTAAATTCGCCCGCGAAGCCGAGCGCGGTCACATGGCTCGCGCGCCTCGCCGCCTTCTCACTTCTCGCTATTCAATACAATTTTCACCCAACGATCCAACTTAGCTCGCTCGTTTTTCTTTTTTTTTTCTTTTTTTTTTTCATTTACTCGCTACCATTCGTAATTCCTCCTTTAACCGCCGATGGCGGTACTTTACAGCGAATTTATTATATTTTAACTTTTCTTCGGTTACTCGCACCGGTGAAATATTATGTATCGAACGTTGCAAAGGGAATAATAAGCGGGGTAGAGTATTGGCTCCGTCTTTCTCTCTCTAACTCATTGGTTTTTTCCTTATTCATCTCGCATTGTGAACAAATGGCTTATCACCGAGCAATTTTTATAATTAAATTATTATATTATTGATGTTCACTACTCTCTTTCAAGTTATTATTAAGTGAAGAAGAAAAGAGACATTTTCTCATAACATATTATAATGTCACTTTCCAAATATACCAAGAGTGTGTGTACGAGTAATGAAAACTTAATGCTAGATTTACATTGGTAACGGTGTATTTTTTTTTGTCTTTGTCTTGCATGTATATATGTAAATGAACAGTGCTTACCAATACAAATTTAGCATTGGTTTTTAAACTAATGCCAGTCTTATATCTCTTCCCCGATGCATGTTCTAATAATATAATGTATTCAAGTGATGTTCGTAACAATTGTTATAAATCACTTAAAGAACGTGTCATACTAGTTTTTACCGACCGATTTTTTAAGGCGAAGGGTCGTAGTAGCGAACCGACCAGCCAAGGCTCAACTCTGCCGTAATAAATGTTTGCAACTCTACATTGAGATAAAATTTGAACGAATTGAACTTTTTTGTTGTAATTTGAGGATATGATTGATGTTGCAATATTGCAAAAAGTACAATAAAAAATTGTACAATGTATTAATAAAGGTGTAAAATAAAAAATAATGTAGAAAAATTGTACTTTTGTAGTTTTGTCCGTTATGTCCTCAAAATACAAAAAAGCTAACAATTTTTTCAAAAATGTTTCTCTCAGTGTATGCCACCGTTAAAAATGATTAATTTTTTGCATCCATTAGATAATTTAGTATTCTTTTCTATTTTAACGATGACTTTAAAATACAATTTTTCAAATCTATTGGCAACTGATTTTACGACCGTCTAATGAATGTTATTTGTGCTTAGATATTTTTCCTCAATGCAAACTATTTTTTTTTTTTTTTTAGTTTTTTACTGATTATAGTGACTCTAGATGGTTCAAAGTATGTATGTAATACCAATCTTATATAGTAGATGAAATAAAAATTCGTTTATAATGAATAGCATTGTTCTCCTGCCCCTGTTTACAGGCAACGATTTACAATCAATTTAATCCGATATCACTTACCTGAGTCACTAAATTTATTGTAAACAAAAATTTGATCTTTTGAAAATTATAAAATAATAATCTATTTTATATTGATAATTAGTATTAAATTGTTTTAGTTATATATGTTGAAAAAAAGTATATCATTTTTAATTTAATTTTTAGAACTTTTTTATATAATTAATCGAGCTGGGGTTGCTGAAACATAAATATTATGTAAAATATGGGACAACGTATTATTATGCAGCTCCTACTAAAAAAATAACAACATAACCTTACTTTTATTATAATGACAGTTCGTTTGCCTATTATCAACAATGTTTTTCAAATTAAAAATGTAAAGAAAAATTTTTTGTCAACACGCGAAAGGATAAATTAACAAAATAAAAACAATAATAGTTTGTTTTTGTTTCTATTTTTATCTAAGTAACCCTTTAGTTATTTTAAAATAAAAAAAAACAAAAAAGTTTACTTACATTTGTATTTTGAAAATGTTTTACACTTTATTCCTATATTGAATTTTAAGTTTTGTATGGAGAAACGTTTACATTTTATAACGTTAGTTTCATTTCAAAATAGTATTTTATATAACGCGAATCTTTAGGTGTGTTTGGCGAATTGGGCGTGTTTTATTTTACTGAAATTACTACCACCACCGCATAAATAAAAGGTAAATATATGCACAATTGTATGTGAGACAAAGAAAGTCTGTTTACTGGAAGTACTTTCAATGAATGAACGAATATAGGGATAGTTATTTTTATGTCGATAAATTTCAAGCCAGCATCTTATGATGTTATCAACACTTGCTCATTTTGCTTTAATATCAGAAAACACGTCGAGAAAAAAAAATATTGACATTAATTTAACATCTAGAAGTTTGCACTATTAATAATGTTAGTAATAATAAAATTGCCATAAAATAAACTAATTGTAATTAATATATAAGTAATTTTAAGTTTTAAAATTACTACAAATAAAATTACTACTATAAAATTACTATAATTTTTACAATTAAAATGTTAAAATACTGATATAATTATATTAAAGCATGAACGTTTTATATGGCATTACAAATTAATATAAAACAGTTTCTACTAACCATATTCAATGTTATTTCACTAATTCCCTCCTGTTTCTTATTCATTTTTCTATTAGTACAATTATTTACCAATAAATCAATTTTTTCATAAATTTTTTTCTGCGAGCATATTTTTGTACCTTTCTCATCTTATTATAAACTTGAATGTTACACACAAATACATTTTCATAGTTCTTTCCAATGCACGAAAATAAACAAAACTAAAAAAAAAAAAAATTTGCACAGTAAACAAGCAATAAAATATTTTGAAAAATTTCGACAACATTCTCTGTCGCATTCTATATACATGTTATTTTCATTGCTGTTTCGAACATTCGCAATGAAATAAACAATGCTTTCTTCAATAAAAACATAAAAAGTAAAAATAAAATGAAGTGTAATATTAACATTTGCATTCTTCATGACGTTCATCGAATATTTATTATACTGCCATTTAACCGAATAATCAATTTTTGGATAATAATGAATTAATATGTATGAGATGTGTTAATATTACAGTTACGAATAGCCTGTGTTGCCAACCCCAAACAAGAGTAAAATTGCATATAAAATTAAAAAATAGATGATTTCCAAAAAAACTTTAAATCTACCCCTAAGAGCACATTATTATTGTATCAACATTTTGTTGAAAAAATAAAAATATTTCCTAAACATTCAAATGTTCGCGCGATTGTATTTTTGTAACATCTCATAAATATGTTGAAATATAAACGATGTATAACATAAATATTACACCGTGGACATTTCAATATTTACAAAACATTTCCCGGAAATATTAAACAAATATTTCTGGCTATTATTAAGGTACACTGAGAGAAATATATGAGTATATTTTACTAAGTGTTTTCGTAAAGTTGTGATATATTATCTTTCTTTTAAATAAATACTAATATTATTTCATATATTACGAATTTTTTATTATTAATTACCAAGATCAACTTGTAAAATATATTAAATTATATTAAATAAATTTTATACAAATTAATTGCAATAGAATTGTGGACGAGAGTGTGGAAAAGGAAAAAAAAGAACGCTTGACGTTGCACTTCCGTGCGAAATAATCGAGAACGAAAAAAGTGGCGTGTGATTTGTTTCAGATGGTTTTGGGTATACGAAATCAGGCTTACGTTTATTCGCACGTTGATTAACATTTAAAAACAAATGCCAGTGATTATTGTCGTGGACTATGATGATAAATGCCATTGCTAGCGAAAGCGAGTTTGTTATATGAAACAATGTTCCGCCCTTAATCATCTGATGCGATGCACTGGAAAAATAAGGAAAAATCAATGACGACCGGTTTTTGCCACGCTCGGGGCACGTCAACAACCGATAATATTCGCACTGTCGGTTTGTTTTCTTTTCTTTTTTTTTCGAACGGGCGAACAAACACTGACAAGATGGATTGAGAGAAGCAGGAAACGGACGGCAGGTGGTATTTTGCACTTATCGTTGCGTATTCTATATCGTATAGCCTATTGCGTTCGTTCCGTTTCGAGAGTCTCGACTGCATCGACTCTTGCGTCACGAAGATGCCCCGTTCCAGACGACGCGCCTAGCAGACGACATTTTGAATGTACTCTGCGCGCAACATTCGGACGCGATAATTTTCCATTTCAGCGTTTATTTTGGTACGTTGCTTTTTGTATTGCGAGAAAGCATACGATTATCTTGCATACTGCAATAAAAATCTTGATTCGATATTTTAGTTATAAATTTTAGGTTAATTAAGGATATAATAATATGGGACTGAATTAAACGTTTTCGAAATAAAAGAATTTATGTTTTTGATTTTTACATGTATAAAGAGATATTTAGCATTATAATAAAAACAGTAGCAAACAATGTTTGTTTATGTTTTTGATTTGAAAAATCTCTAGTAGTTAAATTTGAGTAAAATGTAATAAATATTATTTTGTTTATTATACACGTTATTATATTACTTATTATATAATTATTTTTTTATTTTATTTTTTATATTACATATATTTTTATAATTTATATATAAAATATAATTTCTTTTTTAATTTCATTAAATTATACTACATTTATTTTATTTGCATTTATATTTAAAATTATATATTACATAATATATAAAAGAATAATAAATAAATAAAAGTGATTACAAATTAATATATCAATATTTGCTTCAAATACTAATCTAAAGATAAAATTTATATTAAAAGTATGAAAAAAACTGGGCATAAAATAGATAATCTTTTAAACAATTATATTTAATTTCATTATAATAAGACATAATTAAAATTATATGATCATACATGAATTAATGAATATCTTAAACACCGCTTCACTTTAAATGCAATTTTTGAATAGCGCGCCATTCCATGTTTCATTTAGTGCGTTCCACAGTCGTTCATATGAGCGAAAGATCAAAACACCGAACGTATTAAGCTACTGAAAATTAAATTCCCTAAAGTTCGAATGACTGAAAAGACAAACAATTATAATATAGTACCGAAATTCGAAAAATCTAATGTATTAAATGTTACTGTAGCAGTTTATTTTAAAAATTAATATGCCAAAAATATTATATAGCCGAATATTCAAGTGTTCTAAAACTAAATGATCGATGTAAATGAATCTAAAAACTACTACGTTGAAAAGCTAAAGTTCCTATAGAAGTTTAGGGCTGTAAGATATTTTGTCCTAAAGTTTTGTCCTAAAGATAAAAGGCTTTTGTCTAAAGTACCGAAAGTGTCAAGTGACTGAAAGTCAATTAGAACGCAAAACACAGTATATATATATATAGTTCTTATACGTTATAAATAAACATAAATAGATACTATTTTTATTTTCATTTTATCTTTCCTGGTTCAAATATAAAGTTATATCGAATATTGAATTTTAAATTGAATATTAAATATTAAATTGAGAGTTATATTGATAAATAAGATTATATGAAATATATTTTATAAAGTTAATTTATATTATATTATATTACATCTATAATTTGTTTTTAAATGAAAAAATAATATTAAAAAATTGTTGCAATACGTTATATAGTTTTATCAGAAATTGAAAAAATTTAATTTTTAAGACCACTATATTATTGAAATACATGCAAAATATATTTTTATAACTGATAATAAATTAATATTGATATTAATTGATATTTAATTATTATTAAATATTCTACTTTATTTTTACTATGAACACGACTTTAATGATTTCTTAATTGTTTAATTAATTAACATTTATTAATATTATCACTAATTATACTAGGGAGGTAGATTTTGTCAATGTTTTTCAATTCCATGGAGAATTCAGTAGGTAAAGAGTATGTTTACTATAAGGATAGTACATGGAGTACTTCTTATTTCCATGGTAATTCAGGGATGTCAGGATAAAAACATGAGTGTAATAATCATCGCATCATTATAAATAGAATTTCAACATTATAAATAGAATCTGGTTGTTTCATCTAGTGAATTATAATTTGCTATTATCCAAATTAAAATTAATAGCAAAGTGAGTTATAATTAAAAAACTTTTAATAAATAAATTTAATAGATAAATTAATCATGTCATATTTTCACGGAGTTCCTATTACAAATATAAATACTCATGTGGGATGCACGTCTGGAAAAAAGGTAAATATTTATATATTATATGTTTGCAAAAACTTTACTTTGATTTCATAGGGAATTTGCAGGAACTTTACATAGATTACATAGATTTGGATTGTTCTTATTACCCTAATAACACATAATATTTATATAATATTTTTACAAAATTTAAATGTCTGTAGGATTATATTTTTGTAATATTTTAGAAATATTTTGTAATATTAATGCAATATTTCACATAATATAGTGCAATATTATTGTACAATATTATATAAATATTTTAAAATATAAATGGAATATAAGATAAATATTATACGTTGGACATTTTAATATTTATGGAAAATATTTTATAATTATTTGTTGCTATTAGGATATTATTGATATTATTATTATTAATTTATATTTTTTCACTTACATCACACAAAGGGGGAAATTGTAAATTATTTGCAAATCATATGTAAAATCCATGTGAATTCACAACAAATTAATATTCAATGGAATGTGAAAATGGTAAAATTTAACATTTTTGACATCGAACTACTTAATTTCAAACTCGTTTCCAGCACATTAAAAGGGTGAATTCTGATTGTGATAACGAAAGGAAATTATTGTCGAAATGCAGACACCGAAAAAGTACAACGAATAATAAGAAACTTAAAACTCATACAAAAGAAATACTAAAAAGTGCGCATTATAATGAATCCTCGCATAAAACCAAACGTGAGTTATGCAAAGAAGTGCAAAGATTAGCCGAAGAAAATCGACATCTCTTAACGAAGCTAAAAGAATCTGATCCCACAACAATAATGTCGGACGTTAATGAAAAAGAAGCGTTGTATAACAAACTTCGCAGTAAATATCGCAAATTGGAAAAAAATTATAACGAAAGTCAAATGTCGCATGATATACTGAAACAAATTCTCGAGGAATGCAAGGGTGAAAATAAACAGTTAAATATTCGTCTTCAAGAGACCCTTCAATTTATGAGTTGTTTAGAAAGGGAGAGAGAGGATATTTTGTCTAGTATTAATATACTTAAAACGGAGAATAATCGATGTAACGAGGATATAGGTCTTTTGAAAAACGTTATTTATCAATTGAATGTTGAACTTGAACGATATCAAGATAAATTACGTGCAATGGACTGTGGGCAGGCGGAATTATTATCAAACAATTATAAAACTGAAGATATCAGTCGTAACGACGAAGCAAAACGTGTTTCGGAATCATGGGGCAAAGTAAATATACATGCCCTTGGTCCACTTTTAGATGCCTATTCGGAAAGTCTCAAAGAAAAGGAGGAATTAATTACCAGATATAAGCACGAAATGAATATTTTTAGTGGGTATTGCAAAGAAATTGTACACGAGAATGATATTCTACATAAATCAGTGGAAAGTATTAAAGATAAGGTAATAAGCATTATATAAGATTATTTTTACTTATTTCAATATGTCGTCCGTGTCAGTTTTCAGATGCGGATGTAAATTCAGAATTATTCTATGACATTTTATTATTATTTGCAGTGCAATAAATATACAGAAGATGTGAACATTTTAGAAGAAGATAATGTTGTTATAAAAGAAAAAAATTCACTTTTACTTAAACAAGTTGCTGTACAAAAGCAAAAGCTTCAAGAAATACACTCTGTTTATGAGCAGAAAGTCGAATCTATGTTTCATGATAATAACAAATTACGTAATGAATATTTAATTTGTAAGACTGAATTAAGTAATATTAAGGGGAAGTACGAGATTTTGAACGAAAGTTATGAAAAATTGAAAATTAATAATGAAAAAACGATACCAGTTTCCGTTCATGCTGCTGCGGTAGAGGATTGTAAAAGAATATTTGAGGAATTAAAAGTTGAGTGCGATTCTGAAAAGCATAAGCTTAATGTTCGTATAAAAACCTTGGAAGAAAATCACCAAGAAGTTGAAAAGTTGCTGGTTAAGGTCACAGCTGAAAGGGACCAGTTAAAGCAACAACTTAAAACTGCAGAAAAGCAATTGAAGTATGGATTACTCCCTTGTTAATAAAATCCATTATTTCTTGATTAATAGGATTAATGAATCATATGGTTAAATGCTATTGAAAAATGAAACGAAAATATTACTGTTTTTATTTCATTAATTTGACCTTTCAGATGATTACAAGCATTATTTTTTTATATACTCAATTTTAAAAACGTTTTATTCTTCAGTTCCATAATCATTAGAAATATTTTAAATTTTTTGCACATTTTTCAGGCGTATTTCTTGTAAAATCGAATCGGTACAAAATACAGCTTCAGCCATGCAAATTTCACGAGATTTATTGAAAAGACAATTAAGCAAAACTACGGCATTTTGTAAGGAACTTGTTGAGGAACAAGAAACATTGATAGCTGAAAAGGATAGACTTTTTACACTTCTGCAAGAAAGAGAAAAAGAAACTGAAGATATCCAGTATCTTGGGCATAACATTACTAAAAGAATGGGAACATTAAGAACCCAACTTAAGGTATTATTTATATTTTTTAAATCTAAACCATATCGGATTCCTCGGAGTATATTATCCTATTTTTTGTATTCGTTTAGAATCAAATGCAGAAAAAAAATTAGGAAATATATGTAAGATCAACGTGGTGTATTCTGTTGACCTAATTTTTTTCGTTTTTAGTAATTTTTATTGTAACATTCTTCTGCGTATAGTTAAATCAAATTACTGTCCCTTTTTATACCTAAAATCTGATTGTAAACTTAGGCACATAATTATTATAACTTACTGTTTGGCTTCATTTAATCTGATCTATAAAAGAAAATATTTTTTGTATAATTTTAGAGTATGCAAAAAGGTGCTGAAGAACAACTTGGAATAGCTGAGAAAAATATGAAAATTCAAGAATCCAATGTAGACAGAATGAAAGTGGAGCATTTTCGTGAATTGAATCGTTTGAAGAGCATTATAAGTCAAAAGGATGATCTTATACAAAAATTGCAGGACGAAAAATTTTCCACCCGTGATAATTTAGAGTTAATACTGAAGGCAGCGAATAACGATGGGATAAAAGTGAAAGATGCTCTTAAACGTACAAGTATTTGTAATATGTAGATATATAAGATATATAATGTTATATATTTATAGTGGAAATAAATTAAATGATATATTAAATTTATCATTGTTGTTTAATAACCATAGTGAAATAAATTGTCTGCAATTGAAGATCTTCAAAAAGTACTTAAATTCGGACATGTTTTACCAACTTAAGATAGTAATTTTTCAATTTTCTCAAGTATGCGACCAGTTTACTAACAATGTTAGTAATTTTTTATTAATCTTTTCTATCAGTATACAAATATAAGAGAAATTACTTCGTTATTGTACAGAACTTTTTTATATGATGTACAATAGATTCGTCATTATATATTAATTTCAAATAACAATATTACAAATACTTTCTTTATTGATAACCGTACATCTGAATCAATAAGGTGAATGTGAAATTCCATTTTGATTATCTTATTTTGGTAACTGTTCAAATATCAATTTAATACCAAGTATTCATCATAACGCGTTTAAAATTTTTTTTAATTTTCCGAGATTAAAAAAAACAATGTTGCGTAATTACTTTTATAATATTCATAAAACAAATATCTGTGATTTGCTGGTATATATAAATGTGATCTCAAATTTTGACGTAGTCATTTTGTTAGTTCATTGATCGAGGATTTCAAAATGATTTATAAATTTATATTTATTTTCCTAATAAGCAGCACCGCTGTTTTGGTGAGGAGTTATCGTGATTTAAAATAAATTTATATATATATATACATATACATATATACGTACATATATAAATAATAATTATGATTTTATTTATTTGTTCCAGTGTGCGCCATTGGGAGAATATTTAAATCAGGTAAAAAAGAATTTTTCAATGTTATCAACAAAATTGATTTAAATCTTAAAATTAGATTAATTATTTAATGTTTAAAATTCAATTAATAAGTTTGTATGTTTTGCTATTTACCAAAAAATTTCAGTGTTAAATATTCATTTAATTTAATTAATCTTTTTAGATGTAATTACATTTATTATTAAGAATTTAAAATATCTATAAACGGAAAATGTTGAATAAACGTATTTTACCGTATTTTCTGTAATCATTGCACACATATTGAACTTAAATTTTTCTTCTTCTTGTGCTTTTGAATGAAAATATGCCAATGTCTTATAACAATCTTTTTGTTATGCAACAACTAGCAGAACTAGCTTTTTTCTCTCCGTATACGTGAAATAATGGAATACATTATCTTCAATCTAATATATGTACAAATATATGAATTTTTTCAGGGTATTTCAAATGTTCCGGATATTATTAATATTGATAAGGTTCAAAAAGTTTTTCCACAACCAATTATATCCGAAACTCAACAAATCCTCAAAAGAGTTCCGAGCAGAATAGAAATTCCAGATGTATCTTTAGTACGTATGTGAAAATCTTTAGTTATATTAAGGAAATAAATTAGTTCTCATATTTCTGTATATTCCCTAATAGCAAGAAACATTCCAGAATATTCTAAACATATTTGTTAAAAATATTCTAAATACAAAGTGTGCATGTGTTTCATCCCCGGGTGGATAGTTGCTAGTTCAGAAACATACATGAACATACGTAAACATACATACATATATATACACACTATGAGAAAAATTAAAATTGTCACAGTAACTATAGAAGTTATGTAGATAGCAAATAGTGAATTAAACGATACTTTTGACTGTGGTTACCATAATTACAGTTAACGTAACCAAACGACATTGTAAACTCAATAAAATAAACATTTTAAAATTTGTCTTGTTACAGTTACTATGATTTTTGGTTGAATTAGCTATGTTTTTTTCTCAGTGCATAAATGTACATATAAAGAAAAAAAATATAAAAAAATCGTACATAAACATGTCACGCCGTACTTATCGGGTAACTCCCCCAATTTCAGTCACTTCATACATGTCTGAATATTTCAAGTTCAAATAATTTTCAAATGTAGGAGGGAAATTCAAAATTGGCTAATCCAAAACATAAATTATTTAAAATTTAACTAAACTTACCACTGTAGGTTTAGGGCTGAATTGCTTGGGAAGTACCTCATAAGTATTCCTTTTCTTTTGTCCCTGTGTAAAATAAATTATTATTTAAATATATTGATCAATAAATTTTAATTGGACTTAAAATAAAGTCGTAAAAAACGAAAAATAAAAGTTAAATTAATTTAATTTTTGTAATAATTGATTTAAATTTGAAAAATCAAATATTAATTATTTTTCAAAATGTTTTGCAGCTTAAGAAAGGAACGGAATTCGTGAATACATTGCAAAAAGATTTGTTTAAACAGGTAATTATTTTAATTTTAATAATTCAATCAAAATAAGAGAATACTACATTCAAAGACAAATAATAATGATATTGCATATAACCGTATTTAAGAATAACATTATTCAAGATATTTCCCATCATCTTAAAAAATTTATTTCTTAGAAAATCGTAACATTGCAGTATAATATTTTTATAAAATAATTTTATTCTATTTCCCAGGTAAAGGGCAAAGTTGCAAAAGTAAGTACTTTAATATTGTAAATGTAAATGTTGTTTGAAGATGCTCAGGAAATTTTAATTATTACTTAATTAAATTTTAGATTAAAAACATCATTGAAGAACATAAGCAAAAAAAAAAGAAACTGGTAGGTACAATCAATGTTTGTGATTTTATATTTGTATTCTTAAAAATTGTAAACACTAGAACAATATTTCAATTTAATTCAAATATTTCCAAGATAGTAATATAATATAATAATACAAAGTTGACGTATTGTAATAACGCGTATTTAAAATTCAAACGAAACATTAAGAAACGAAAATAAAGCGAAGACGAAGCGAAGCAAGAACTTATTCGCGCACGTAATAAAATATATTAAAATTTATTTTAGTTAAACAGTGTTTATGATATTATGCGCGTCTCGTCTTAGTATTCAATTTTAACACGCTTAGGATTTCAGAGTGTTATAACTAAAACTAATTTTTTAAAAAAGCACTGTGCTTATTATCATGGCGATCTAGCTCTAGAATATATATGACACATGCAATAAACTAAAGGTATGCAAATTACTAATACCAATATTATACGTAGGGAAAATTTATTAGAAAACATACAAAATCATTACTTGGAGGAAAAAAAAAGAAAAAGTTAAATACGATACAACAAGAATATTTTACACAAGCTGCCCATCCAATAGTCATAGATGAACCAATAAATGAACAGTTTTTTATTGGAAAAGTAAGACCTAGAAAGATAGACACTTTTCAAAAAGTAGTTGTTAAAAAAGTTGCTCGCCCAAAACGAGTGAAAGTACCAGTAAGGGAAGAAGTTATCATTGAGAAATTTAAACCCAAGGGAGTTGTTATCGTCGAAAAAGAAGTAGTTGAAGAAGTTCGTCGTCCAAAGCTAGTGCAAATACCAGCCAGGGAAGAAGTTATCGTTGAGAAAGTTAAGCCCAAGCGAGTTGTTACCGTCGAAAAAAAAGTTATTGAAAAGGTTCGCCGTCCGAAACTAGTGGAAGTTCCTGCAAAGGAGGAAGTTATCGTTGAGAAAGTTAAACCGAAGCAAGTTGTTACTATCGAGAAAGAAGTAGTTGAAGAGGTTCGTCGTCCTAAACTAGTGGAAGTTCCTGTAAAGGAAGAAGTTATCGTTGAGAAAGTTAAACCTAAGCGAGTTGTTACAATCGAGAAAGAAGTAGTTGAAGAGGTTCGCCGTCCAAAGCTAGTGAAAGTACCAGTAAGGGAAGAAGTTATCGTTGAGAAAGTTAAACCGAAGCGAGTTGTTACAATCGAGAAAGAAGTAGTTGAAGAGGTTCGCCGTCCGAAACTAGTGGAAGTTCCTGCAAAGGAGGAAGTTATCGTTGAGAAAGT
>JABFPN010004560.1:0-14880 GCA_022817305.1 Leptoteleia sp. ZL-2020
CTCCCTGCTTCGTCTAATTTTATAGGGTCCATTCAAAGTCCCACGAGTACGGGGAAATTGTACGTCCACTCGGATAGCGCCCCCTGTGCCCGAGTAAGGCTTTCATACTCTGAGAGGCAGTCAGGTATCTCAGAGGAACCGTTCAAGACATAGCTGCCATTCATCCTTTAGCACGGTATCTCACACCTTGGATTGGAGCATGGTGTATCACCTCCTTACCCCCATGCTCAGTATAGGAGGGGGGCCGTTTCTTTGTCCCCCTGACAGAGTCAGGGCTCAAGCCCCCGAACCCGAACCACAGTAATATCTACTGGGTCCTCGGATTGCAGGAGACATTCGACCCTATTTTCATAGGGTAAAGTCTGCTCCACCATATTTCTTCGTCAAGGTCCTACGGCCCCTATCGGGGGTATTGGAAAGTATAAAACATATGGAAAAAAATATGAAGTGCACTACTAAATTTCTATATAAGATATATTGTTTAGCTATTATAGACATGAGTAGAAATTATAATTTTCGTAGACAAACAAATTTATGTGAGTCGAATTTATGAAAACTAACCTAGCGAGTTTCCAGAATTACATACACTGTATGGCTGAATCAGCCATACAAATTTATTTAATTGTCAACACGGTGTAATCCAAGTATTTTCGGTGACATATTAAGGTTATGTTCAGTTTCTCTTAGATAATTGTATGGTTTAATCAGCCATACAGTATATGTAACTTTTAAATATTCATTTTAGTCGATTTAATATCTATGTCTTTCTGCAAATAGAATTTATCCTTACTAAATTATTTAAAAATGGCTAGATAAACTCATTTATCTACCAAAGAGAATACTTTTTTTCCGTGCATGAATGATAAATTTACTATTTTAATTAATAATGAAATTAATAAATTTTGAATTATAAATTTCCAGTTACAAAACTTTTATTACTAAAATAGACAGTAACTGAGAAGTAATTAAAATCTAATTAAATATCACACCAGTAGAACTAATTTTTCTCCATTCTTAAAAAGTAAAACTCAATGTGAAATTACAGTTGTTATTGGAAAAAGCAAATTCACTTCAAGAATAAAAAATCATGTGTTCTAAAATCGACTGGCAAAAAATTTAACGTGTTATTTATTAAATCAAATAAAATTTAAATCAAATAAAAATTTAAAAATATTTTGTTTTGAAGAAAAATATTAATTGTCCTACATTTTCGTATTTAAATACAAAATATAGGAGTATAAATTTATTCCTGTAACATGAAAAACCAAAACAAAACACTTGATTGTTTTGTTATCAATGAAGATATTTTTTGCTTTTGCCATAGTAACCAAATGAAAGAGGAACTAAATAATTAGCTGTTTATTGTTCGAGTCATTAGTTTTTGGTCAGTTTACTTTCGGAGTCGCGTTTAGTGAACGTTAATTTTAGATAAAAACCCAACTTCCGCAACATTCATAGAAGGTCAAAATTACGCAAAAGTAGCTAAGTTGAACATTCATTGAACATAGAAAGTAGCGCCCAAAAATATGTAAATAGAAGGTATGCGCTGAAGATTCAGGGAAGGTAGAACGAAGCTTTATTGAACATAAAGGCAGTAAAACAAAAGTTATGGTCATGTATGAATATTATTTTACTGCCTTTATGTTCAATAAAGCTTCATTCTACTGAATCTTCAGCGCTTACTTTCTATTTACATATTTTTGGGCGCTGCTTTCTATGTTCAGTGAATGTTCAACTAAGTTACTTTTGCGTGATTTTGACCTTCTATGAATGTTGCGGATTAACGTTCACTGAACCTAAGTGTGTTCTTGGGGAATAAATACTTTTTTGCTAATTAATATTACAAAATTATATTGTATTCGACAAACGAACATAGGAATATTTTTAAATATTTATTGCTATTGTGTTGCTTAGTGACGTCGTAAAGTAGTGCTGTTGTGAAATCGTGTGAATCACGAGTAGTACCATAGGGTAGGAATGAAGCAGTGAAGCAGTTAAGTCGTGAGTGAATATTAAATATTAATACGTGTCTTGCACTTACAGAATATATAAAATATTGTAATGTTTTTAATTTGTCAAGTCTGCTGTCACGGAGTTAGTGTCTTTTGTAATCAAAATTTGTACTTGTAAAAATTGTAAAAAACTTATGTTGTATGATCTACGGACTCAAAATTCCGGAATATTCTCAACGTATTTAGGAAAATGCTATATCCTTTCGAGCAGACAACAAAAAAATCGCACTTTTCAAAATACGTAGAGAATATTCATCAGTACATATATTTTTGTGAATCAAATTTTACTCCCGCATTCATAGAATAGCGCTCTGGTCCATAGATCATAAAATATAAATTAATTAAATTTTCATTACAAAAGATACTAACCTCGTTACAGCAGATTTGACACGTCACAGTAAGAGGAGGAAAAAGTGATAGAATCACGGAGTTAGGGTTATTTTTAATCACATAATATGCTGAATGTTTTTTTTGGTGATAACAACCAGACAAATATTCTTTATTGATGGGAGAAATTGATGGCAACATTACTTTAATTATATAATGTGATATGATTGTAAAATCTGGAACCTACGACTTTTTATCATCAAAGCAACTTTTGAACGTATGAACAAGATTTTTCGAATATAATACACAAAAAAAAACTTTGCCATCACGTTCTCCCGTCTGGTATTTTTTATGAAAGAAATATTCAGTATATTACGATATTTAAATTAACCCCAATTCCGAGGTCTGTCAAGCTGGCATAACCATTGTAGCACAACCAAACAAAATTGCATTAAAGATTTTTAACTATTTATTAGCTAATAAATAGCAAAAAAATTTTTTAACTCCTTTTAAAAAAAAAAAAATTGTGCCAGCTTGACGTGAAGCTCAGATGTTCATTAAAAATTATGTACAGCATCTGAATTAAATGTATAATAATCTAAATTAAAATTACGGCTAAACTGCAGAATCCGGCCAATAATTGAATATGGCTGCGGAACTTTGACAAATGGGAGGTTAGTTTCTTACCAATAGTAGAAAAATAAAAATGAACAAAACCGCCACATTAGAATATCGAAATAAGACATAGTGAATTGCGTAAAATATAATTAATAATTCAATTAAATATAAATTTATTTGTTTATAAATAAATAAAATGTAAAAAAAAGTTTATACATAATAATATTTATTGATTTTCAAATTTAGTTTTGTTAGTTTCGTTAGTTTTGCTATTTTTGTTAGTTTAGTTAGTTTAGTTAATTTTATTTTTTTCATTCATTTCTAACACATTTTTATATTAATTAAATAAATTGATTGTTGATTAATTAAATTATCAACTTTATTATTTAACTAAATTTAACTATTTATTTTTATTGTATTTATTCAATTAAATGTTTAATTATATTGTACACCCAGCATCTGTGAATCGTCCAATAACTAGATGACATTTGAAATCATATACTTACATTACATTACAGAAGGTAGCGTTCAAATGTCATCTAGTTATTGGACGATTCACAGACGCTGGGTGTACGCCATTCACTGTTTTATTTAGATATTTAAATGTGGCGGTTTAATTCATTTTTATTTTTCTCCCAATGGTATGAAATCAACCTTCCATCTGTCAAAATTCCGCAGCCATATTCAGTTACTGGCCGGATTCTGCAGTTTTACCAAAATTACATTTGTTAAGCTGGAAGAATTTTGGTTCATGGTTTATGACAACAATTTTTGAATCAAGAGTTTTTATAACCTATTTTTGCTTACTATCTGTCACTATTATGTCAACTCTAAATGGGTAGTTGTATCGAATACATGCTTATACATTTGACTCCAAATTCAACTCCACATATGCAGATTTTTTTCTGAGTGCATTAAATCCCCTACTGGTATTATTATCGTCACCATTTAATCATACATTTATTTGCCCTTGTGGTTTAAAGAAATCGATCTTTTTCCCATCACTACGACTCTTTGTTTCGCTACTAACTTAACGCGCTAACGCCCGGGTCACGTATCCCCCCCCCCCGTCTAAACAATACGGCAATCAATTTGACGCGCACGCGCGAAAATATCATATGCTCCTTCTCCTCGTTAGTCTATGCCGGGCGGAAAGAAGCTCGCGATAAGTGTAACGCATGCACCGGCGCGCTGAGATATATTCGCGGCGTGCGCGGCCGGTGTTACGTCAAACGCCCCCGCGATCTTAGATTGCAGGCTCCGATCGGTCACCGAGAATCCTCTTAGTGCCATTTTTATCGCGGCAAAATATTCCTCCTGCGCGACGGACGAATGCATTCGGCGCTTTAAAACGCTGCGACGCGCACTTGCATTGTCGAGTTGACATAATGGGCCTTTTGGCTCTGCTGCTGTTCGCCGTTGCGCAATACCACCCAATTAGTTATGTCGAGATATGGTTTTTGATTCCACGGACCATTGTGTTGTGTAGGGTAGCTGTATAAGGGGGGTGGGTCGGAGGGGAAGGTTGCGGGACATATTTTACAGGTGAAAGGTCGTTAGTCGATCACAGTCAAAGGGACAGATTCCGAATTACCATAGCCATGTATGCAGGCATACATTTTTATCCTAGCCATATATGCAACATATAGGTGGCCATATAAGCTGCATCTATGTTTTGAAAAACATGTATGCCAGCATGTAAAAAAATTTTTTATGGGTAGAGTTTGACAAAGACTCAACTTTGTCATTCTCCAGCCAACGCTGCAGAGTGGTGGTGAAGCGCCTGATTGCTAACCGCGAGGTCTCGTGTTCTATTCCTTGCCGACGACCCATCTTTTATCTACTATATTTCTTTCAAATACAATATACAATTTTCAATTTAATCATAATGCCATATTACGACTAATTCTGTACCTTGATCCAACTTTGAGCTGCATCTTGTTACTGATGCGGCGGGTGGGAGGGATGGGTGGGGACGGTTTGTTTCGTACGTGTCACGCATCGAAGTTGGAAAAATGAGGCGCGCTCGCGCAAAACACATCGGCATTAAAGATAATGATGCGCCGGCCTCTCGTGCTCCATTCGTCTTAGTCGGACTAAGCGTGTTAAGTCCTACGAGTTCGCGACGATGCATAAGCGATTTACCTGAATTAATGAGCTTACCTCTCGCGACCATCAAGCCCGAAAAGTCAATGATCCCATCTCGTAACCTCGGCGTATTTAAAAAGATGCGTTGACCATGATGGCGCTGAAGGTGTACCGCGTCCCCCTCCTCCCAACTCTTCTACCCCCCCTCCCCCACTCTTCTCCGACTGGGCATTATTTTTCATCATTTCGATAAATCTTAATTCCGCGTTATCTGCCGCGAGATTATCCCCATGAAATATCGCGCTCGGGGCCAAATGAAATGCAATTTTGTAATTGAATTAATTCACGGCGAATGATTTATTGGGAATTTAATATCGCGTTGTTCGGGATAAGATAACCGTTTGTTTCCCGGAAATTTCGTTCGGCCATATTTAAGGTACTCCGAAATTAATACGTCGTAATAATTAAACCCATGAAAAATAAATTTATATAGGTTGCCATATATGTCACCTATATAAATTTTTTTCATGGGAATGGCTCGCATTGCGAATGCTCCTTACGTTGTTATTAATAAATTAATATTTCGTAAATTTTTTTCGTTAAAAATGGAGTCACTTTGATGCGCGGATACGTAACTTTCCCGCGCACATTTTAATGGAATTTATTGGCGTGGTTGTAGTGAAATGAATCGCGCGTATGAAAAATGTTATCCTATTAGTGCATATGCATCAGTTGTTTCAACTTTTCCTTATGTTTTATTTTCTTGTTCCAAGACGAAACATTGTTTTAAAGTTAAAGAAAGATGTTTCTTATCGCGACGGTATGTAAAATAATCTCGGCGGGGACATTTTTTGTAGGTCGAGTGTAGCGGATATATCGCGCGACGAGGCATGTGTCGCACGTGTGGGGGAGTCGATAACGGTCAATGGCACGAGTGGGCCCCGATCAGGTTCACCGGGAGCGGCGCGTCTCGCGGCTTGGTGATTCTCTACTTCGTCTCCGCTGCATCTGCTTTGTCCATTCCTTTTAACCAGTAGATGTTTCGTTTGCATTTATACTTTCCCTTGTGGAAATTTATTGTCTGCAAAAGTCCGCAAAAGTCTGCAATCAAGTCCGCAAATGTCTGAAAAAGTTTCTCCAAACAGTCTACAAATATCTGCAAAAATGTCTGCAAAAGTCAGCAGTCTCAATTTTGATATCTTCTCAGACAGTTGCAGACTTTTTCAGATACCGCAAGAATTTTCTAAATAACTGAAAAATATTCGCATATATAATATATATTTTGGAGAAACTTTTTCAGACATTTGCGGACTTGATTGCAGACTTTTGCGGACTTTTGCAGACAATAAATTTCCACAAGGGTTTTTATTAGACGCAACATTTTATTATTAACAATATTACATGCACAACTTTTTATATGCAAAATATAACGCCATGTATTTTTAAGATATATGGCCACACATATGCAAGATGTATGTAAGATATACAAGTACATTTATGTACGATATATGACTAAATATATGTAAGGTTTATGTCCCCGTATGTAGAAGGTATACACTGAGAGAAATAGATAGTTAAAAGCACCATCTAGATAGTAGAAATAGATAGTTGAAAACAGATAGTAAAATGAAGTATCCAGATAGTAAATCGATATCGATATCGCGCGATCGATTGTGTCAGTGCTGCGCCATTCGTAAATTTTTATATAGGTAGACCTGAGAATGATAAGTTAATAGTATAATCATGATGACACATATCAATGGTGCGACCTGACTTATACATAAAATTACGAAGACATTTATGCTGGACCATTTCAATGAGATAAATATCATATCCAGTTGACGGAGAGCAAAGTGGTGACGCATAATCCATTATGGATCGAACTAAAGATGTATACAAGCCGTTATCAGTGTATCGAACACCCAAGTCCTTGTGATCTACAGAAAACGGAACTTCTTATAATTAAAGTTAATTATTCGTTGTCTGCGGGATTAGCGCATAATTCTGCATTTTGAGATGTTTAAAAGTGATCTATTTAACAAACACCAAACATATAGCATATCAAGATCATTGCCTACCTGATACATGAACCCTAAAGTTTGGTCAATATCGACCCGAAAAATCTAGAAAAAAGTATGGAAATAATTTAGATTAATGCAAGTATAACTAGTATATCATATCTGCAACGAATTTAAATCATATTCGACTTTCCCGTAAAAATAAAGTCTGAATAATCTGGAAATGCAGCCGACTAGACTTTTGCCAGACTGTATTCAACTGTCAGTCCGGCTCAAATCTGGCGAAACAATATCCTGCCAGTGAAATTGACGGTAAGCTCATGAAAAACACACGAGCATATAAATGGATCTCAGAAGTGTCAGGATCAAATGCACGATACACTCCATTTGAATAAATTTGCAAAAATAAAGAAAACAGAAAGAAAAAAAAAAGAATTTGCTGAAGAAGAAAAGAAAAGAATAACATGACGATTATTATCTTCTCATTTTTTTTAAAGCGAAACCTTTCAGGAAACGCAACCTACCGAGCTTTCATCGTTTGCCCTGTCCCATTCCGGTTCTTAATTTCTCGCATATTACATTTTGCCCGCAATGCCGAAAGAACGAAGAAGAAAGAAAATCGCTGGCCGATGTAATTAGGAGGAAAGAACACGACTTTGGTTGTAGAACAAGATACACCGCGGCGTACATTCCAGCAACGAGGAGCTGCGCGTGTGTTCCCCGAGAGCGACTTGCCTTGTGCACCTCGCGGTGATGTTCCTTGTATATTGTACTTATATTACACTATGCATGCCTTGTAACTGTCGATCCATGTAGAACAGCACAACGCCACCATTCGGCCTATTTCTGCCCCGCTCCCTCGTTATGAATGTTATTGCATTTGCATATCGAAAACAATTCAATAACTTGCCATGGTGATAATTCCCACTAAATAATTCCTCGGGCTTGTTCATCGTATCAGTTTAGTGAAAGTCGAGTAGCCTATTTCTTCAAACTTCGAAACATTTATAACGCGCTTGGTTCTTTCGTCGTGACGATAAAAATTTGGCGACACACGCAGAAAAGTAAAGAGTTAATTTTACCATAAAAAATTGGATTCCAACCCCAGAAGACAATTTATGAACATACAGTAAAATATGAAATAAATGCTGAAATAAAGTACTTTTTCCTATAAATTTATTGGAATTTTTTACAGATTTATTGGAACCCATGTAGAAATTGATAAGTGGCCCAATACTGGCCCGAGATTGACAACCGTTGTCTTACCGTCGACCGCCAACGGTCGGCTGCTAATCGGTATGAAACACCATTATCATGTGACCCAATCGTTGCACCAACCGTCGGCTAGACAATCGGCCAAAATCTGAACCAGTATTGGCTACCAATCGCTATGTCAAAAAAATAAATTCAGTTAAAGTTTTTTTTGTATCAAATATAAAAGCAAAATGTATACTGATGACTGTTAACCATAAGTTAGTTTCTATTAATTTGTTATATTAAAATAAATGTTGTAAAATATCATTAAAAATGTTGAATATAAATTAATTACTAAAAATTGCTTTAAGTCGTGCCAAAATTGTAACACGATTTGTTTTGATGTTGTATATCATATAAGTCGACGGAAATATATCTTTTGGGCCAACCATGGCCCAATGATCGACCCAGAGTTGGGCCAAGTTCCTAAATTGTTTTTTTGGGTTCGAATCCAATTTTTTGCGGCACCTTAACTATTTTATTTTTCTGCGTGCAATTTTTGCAAAGTTCGACAATATTTCAAGCTGCTTTTCAGTCCCGCCACTTTCTAACTTAGTAAACGGGCTTTTATTAATGTTTAAATTATTAAATTCTATGAAAAGTTACAACGGTTATCGAACTGTTACACTGGCGAGAGGTACACAGGAGTATCTTGACATATTTTTGTATCAATCTTATTAATCACTGACCGGACCGATCTTTAACACGTCATTTTGGTTATGAAATTGTATCCGTGCAATTTAATCATCAAACGTCAGTCAGTACGTAGATCCATTTACTCGATCGCGCGATGAAAAAAATTCATTCCACGTTGCGTTGTCTGGGTTAAATTGTGGTGTAACAAATTAAAGTAATTTTTAGTACGACTGCGTTGAAAATCTTACTATTTCTTTGCTTCCGCACGGTTTGCATTGCAAGGATGTTTAAGGATATCTGTTTAATTATATCTAGTGAAAATTTAGTGTATATTTATGATATAAATTCAAATGCTTTGCTCAAGTATTCATATGCTTCTTATAGGCATACGTTTACCTTTCAAGAGAATACGTATACCTGTCCATTTTTTAAGCATATAATATACCTAGGTTAATCATGAGCATAATTGTGCTATGCATATATTTCTATCAGTGTGAACAGTTGGGACTGTTTGGATATGTTCAAACGGTTCGAACTGTTCAAAAATGTTCAAACAATAGAATTTCTGAACTTGTCGAACACGTTCAGGAACTGTTTGAATATTTAAGGGACCTACAAAAAAGAATAAATGTAATATTTTAATTCGCTGGGCTGACAGTCGACTGTCAGTGTTATGCCAGTACATATTTTACTTATATATTTACTTATATAAACTATGGGTTGAATTTTACAAGATTATTAAAAATTAATAGCATTGTTAGTAAAAATTTAAAAATTACTGACATTGTTAGTAAACTGGTTATATATTTGCAAAATTGGAGAAATTACTATTTTAAGTTTGTTGGATATTCTAACGGTATTTGGGGGGAGAATCAATAAACATGGAAAGTGATATTATTTAGTATTCAGTTGTTTACCTGGAGAAGGTAATTTGATATGAAAAACAAAGGCTGAAAGTATAAAAGCAAGGATAAACAGAAATGAAAACAGTCAAGTAACAGCAAAGTAACTCGTTCTTATTTTGGTTAACAGCTCGAGGCGGATATGATAAGGAATCGACCTCAACGGATCACGGTGTCAATGTAGTATTAGATAAGGAAAAGTCCATTTAGTTTGTTTTGGTTACTCGCTCATGGTTTTGGAAATCCAGTTACTTGCACTCAGCGGACGCCGTGGATCCACTTCAATTTAGTGTTAAAAATTATGATGAGTATATCCTCTACCTTGCTTCCTCACGAGTGCTCTCGTTCCTCCCATGAGATGCAATTCTATGGGAAAATCTAACTGATTCAATCAGTCATCTTTCCTATAAGTTCATTGATTCAATCATGAACATCCTTTCTTTATATTGATTTTCCTCTTTTCTTCATTATTTATTCTTTTTTTCTTGGGAAAATAGCATCACATATTCGGGGGGATTTAAATGCTTTTTGTTCAATTATATTTCAAATGTATTAGAAGGTAAACGTCGATTGTTTTGATTTGTATCTACGAATGCGTTTCTCGAATTTAATTTCCAGCAATTTTGAAATAAGTCATAATTCCGCGTATTTGGAAATAAAATAAGTTTTATATTTTCGCACTGTCGTGTTGCACTAGGTCAGTGTCAAAAATGTAAACATAGCTTCTTAATAAAGGATTAATTCGTTGAATTTAAAATTAGTCTATTCTTTTCTTATTTTTGCCTGTGTTTTTATGAATACTTTTTTTTTCATACAGTCCATTTGTTTAGTTTAAATTAATTTGTTGTTTATTTGGAGAAACCCCAAGTTGTCACTAAATGTTTGTAACTGTTAAAGGACTGGCAACCGATCGGAGATAATAGTGAAACTAGAAAATCTCCAACAAAGTTAGCAAAACGTACCAATTTGTTAACATTTATTCTTAGAAAGCTGACACTTTACTAATATAAGATAGTAATTTTTCAACTTTTTCCAATATAAGACCAGTTTACTAGCAATGTCAGTAATTTTTATTACTCCTTTTTCTCCGTGTACAAATGAGAAACCAGCCTATGTCATTCATATACAGTTTACTAAAATTTAATAAACAGATTAAGTTGTACGAAACTACATGGAATTACTATTTTTAATAAACCATAGTTTATTAAAAATTTATTTATTTATTATAGTTTATTATAGTTTATTATATTTTATTAAATTTATTTTATATTATACTCACAGTATAAACTATATATATACCCGCGTCGAAAAATAGTCTGGATTGAATCTGGATGATGTTTGGTTAATCATCTGGGGAAAAGCTGGTTATAATCTGGAAAAAGTATGGATATCGTCTGATTTTGTGATCTGGATAATGGTTGGGAAATGTTCCAGTTCCAGACTGAATTTTCAGCAAAAAGCATCTTAATTGCGTCTGAATATAGTTTGGATATAATCTGGACCAATGTCTGGATAAAAGTTGGATATTATCCCGCATCAAGATAAATTTTCTATGCGGTAGAAGTCTCTGGCACATATCTGGGTAAAAGCTGGATATAATCTGGGACTAATCTGGATTCCGATCTGATGCTTTTCGCCTAAAATTCCGTCTGGAACTGGGACATTTCCCAACCATTATCCAGATCACAAAACCAGACTATATCCAGTCTTTTTCCAGATTATAACCAGCTTTTCGCCAGATGATTAACCAAACATCATCCAGATTTAATCTAGACTTTTTTTTTCCACGCGCAGAAAACTATCATAGTTTATTAAAGTTTGGTAAATTTACCAAATGTTAATCATTTAGTTTACAAAATAATAATGTTCTGTAACTATAATGCCAAATTAATAAACTTTTTATTAAAAATTTATATTTTTTTCTCTTAGTGTACAATTGTACTGTCAGTACCGTGCCAGCTCTTTGCCGTCCCTCACTACTCTCTAAGTATTGGCGCCATACTGGCAAACTGAGGTACACAAACCGTACAATTGAAATGGCCTTACAAAACACTCGCGCTGCTTCGTGCCATTGCGAAATATATTAAAAAGCCCAATTCAACAAGTGAACGCAAGATCCAGATCGTTTTTCCACCTCCGGACCCTGAACTTTGATCGTCGGATGGGAGTCCCAGGCCGTTCCCGCGAGGGTGGAGATGCAAGTTTTTCTCTTCCCCCCCCCCCGCACTCTTTCATTCTTTTCCTTTTTTTTCTCCTTCTTTCTTTACGCTTGCTCGGTGGCAACACACGCCAACTTTTGCGTAATAAACGGGTAACGCACAATGGCTATTACGACACGCGATTATAAGCGCGCGCACATTGATACGTGTTTTACGGCGGATTAATTTATTCGTCCTACCGCTTATCGCGCGCGTGATTGGGCGAAAAACTCCCGTTGGACGATACAATAGACAATCGCGGGCGCAAACCAGGCCAGCGCGACCCCGGCTATCGCGCTCGAATCTCGCCGGGGCGGCCAATTGAAAGGTGGCCCCGTTGCTCGAACCAAAGACGTGCGCCCGATCGTCGATTTAATTACCGTTTCGCGCGCGGCGCGCACTGTTATTAAGGGACGATGAATTTCTAATTAAATCCGGCGGGGATTTTCGCGCGCCTTTCGTCGTAAGTTCTCGCGCCGCCGCTCATTGTGTCCCGGCAGATGCCCGAAGATTTACGACGGTTTGTGTTTGTGTTTCAAAATGGGTGGTTTATTAATTGTATATTCGATTAAGCGCTGATTGAATGTCCGCGATATTTAGTTTTTTTTACGCCCAACAAAATTATGCCCTTTTGATTCCCGACGCGATTCCATTTAATAATCTAGATGAACGTGTCGCGCTCGGTGTGGCAATTTTATTAACCGTTTGTAATTACGGCGCGAAAAGTTTATGGAAATTAAATGAAAGTATGTTTCCCGTTCTTTTGTTCTTACTAGCCATACTTAGAAAATAATTAACATACTCCATAAATACGAAATTGCAAATTTTTAAATTTATGTGAATTGTAATTTAACTTGAAAAATTAATTGATATTAAATTAAATATCAATTTTTCAGATTAACTGTGTAACGTGGACGCTGAGCGCCCCGCTACTTACGGGTGGCCCCGCGTACCCCGCGACCACTTTGCCACCATACCGGCCGCGAACACCCGCTTACTCCGCGGCCCCCTCCTCTACCTACACGACATGCGCCACAGAGTGGCGCGGCGAACCGCGTACGAGCGCCGCGCGCTTCGCGAGCGCGGTCCGCACGCCGCGGACCCCCGGAAGCGCCACGGAAGGCCCACGCGCTGCTTTCGGCGCAGGAGCAGCGTGAAGAAGCAGAAGGCCGGCCTCCAAGGCAGTTAGTTTTTGAGTCTTGGAGAAATAGAAGTTGTTGTCTGCGCCCGAAAAGTAACGTTTTGGAAAAGAAGGAAGGACGAGAATAGCCCGAACTATTATTAATCAGGAGAAGCCAAGGATGGAGGGCTAAAGGCCAGGAAGGCCATGTGAGGGTAATCGGAATTGTACCGGGCCGCTGTAACGCCTATTCTGTCTGGTCGAAGACATATCTGTACTCCAACAGCCGGTACGTATACCGTTACAAACGGTCAAAAAACGATCTGTTCCGGACGGAATTTTGATATAAAATCAAGTTTGGATTAATGACACCGATGTTCTTTAGTAGTGCAATTCATAAAAAAGTGGTTACTTTTATTCTATCATGTCCAAACGAGTGTGTATTGGGAAACCCTCCGTTTACCGCTATATACGGTCAAAAAACGATTGTTCTGGACGGAATTTTGATTTAAAATCAACTTTGGATTAATGATAGGGATCTTCTTTAGTTGCACAATTAATAAAAAAGTGGTTACTTTTATTCTGCCAGGTCGAAATGAACGTGCAACGTCCTATATATCTCCGGCTGTTAGTGTACATAATTGACATGACTGAATAAAAGTAACCACTTTTTTATTAATGGCACTACTAAAGAACATCCCTATCATTAATCCAAACTTAATTTTATATCAGAATTCCGTCAGGAACACATCGTTTTTTGTCCAATATAAAGTGGCGTATACGGGCTTTGTTATGTGGATTTCCTTTTGACATAACAGAATATTATAATTCATTTTTTTTACAGATTGTACTATTATTCTCGTTAATATCGTGTTTATTATGTTTATAGGAGTCCGCTCACTTAATTTTTTGATAAAATCTTTTCACCTGAATTATTAGCTTATTCGAAATTTGTTGTATTGACAGGTTAACCTCAATTTTATTTAGTAGTATGACAAGGGTGTAGTCAGACGTTGTTTACAATTTTCGTTTGAAAAAACGTTTCGTTTTTCAGCTCCATAATAAGAGTAAAATACGGAGTATTTTTTTATGCGTTTCCACTCCTTTCCCGAGACGAGAACGTCTCTTCTTTTTCAAAGAGGGAAGGAGAAAGTATAATCGGTTAAGATAAAGTAAAATTGCGAAGAATTTTTTACATTTAAGTACAATTTTTTTATTACGATGAAACACAATTACTGGCGCAAGATGTTTTCCACAGACGGAGCAGCACCAGAACCAGAATGGCAACAGCAAAAGAGCCAGAATCGCAACAGAACCAGAACCAGAATGGCAATAGCAAAAGAACCAGAGTCATACCAGAACCAGACTCGTACCTCAACCAGCAACTAGAGCCAGCAACTAAACAAATTACCCATGTGGAAATTGCCAGCACTGACAAACGGCCCATGCTTGGGCCAGTACTGGCTGCCAGCATACGGCAGACAGCATTGGCCCAGCATTGCGGAAGAGCCGAATGACAACAGATTCTGTCGTATGCCGGATCAATAACGGCAGTTGAATTGTTTTCTTTAACGGGCTTCAGCCAGTACTGTGCCAGTACTGGTTTACAATAACGGCCGGCGTTGTAAACCGCAGCTGGCAAAGTGCTGGCGACGTACCGATTTACAACTAATTCTGTGGTTTGCCGGTTAAGAATAAGGATCGAAT